>BGPR01009248.1:36103-58585 GCA_013235015.1 Araneus ventricosus | reverse complement strand
CAAAACAAATTTTTCGCGGGAAAAAAAATCAACGAAAACAGAGACTGATTATTCGCGGAAAAAAATCAAAGAAAATCGAGGTATTACTGTATATTTGTCTATCTGTGAGCGCAATAACCTAATAATGCAGCGAACTAGGAGATTGAAATGTCGTCTTTACTCCAAGATTGTAGGTTTCTATCACATTTTGAAAAAAATCCGTCAACGGGTTTTTTGTTTGTCCATTCGCGGGGGTGCGAACTCGGTAACTCAGAAAACGCAACGAGATGGATGGCTGAAACTCAGCATATGATTTTTATTCACCAGATTGTAAATTTGTATCAAATTTGGGACACAATTGATCGAAATTGGAATATCCAAAACACGTACTCAATTTTCTTCATTAAATGACGACGCACAAAATGTGCCTTTTTGTTTCATACGAGAAATTCGACGGGAAAACACTCCCGCTGGCAGTGGCGGCTAGTCGGGGGGGGGGGGGCCAGGCGCCCCTACATTTTAAAAATTAAATTTTTATTTCATTTATTCATTCATTTATTTTATTCGAAGCAATAGTCTTAGATGATTATAAATTTTTAATAAATTTATTAATTTTTAAAATTTTTTAAAATTTTTAATAATTTAAAATAATTGATAATTTCGCAATTCCACTTGGCCACTTGAGGAAGAAGTGCCAGAAAGTCGCCATGAGCAATGGAAGAAATTTCGAGAAAGCATTCCAGAAAAATTCCCCTATGGAAAGCCAACGGGTATATAATGAACGAATCACAGATTACTTCGGATCCCGTTGTAACTTAAGATATATTCCAGTAAAAAAATAATAATAAAGAAACTCTAGAACTGCTGTAAAGCACCGCTTGCAAGACAGATTTTAAATTTTCATCCATTGAAGATTCAAACTTTTTAAAAAGTAGTAGAAGCGCATCCGACTCTGAACATGAAGAATAGGAAGTCGGTCGAGTTTTCGAAAGATGAACTACTTTAATATTATATATGTAATATTTCTTCTCAATAAATTATGTCAGTTAAGATTAAAAAGATTATTTATCTTGATTGAAGTCTTCTTTTAACATGATATTTAGAGGATGGTAATTGCGACATGCGAATATGCATGATGCAAAAATAGTTCAAAGCTGTCTTCAGCGCAGACCGCCGGACATAGAGCTACTAAATTTGGCACGTAGACACTTCTTAGGCATTGGATGCTCACTAATAAAGGGGTTTTAAAATTTTAATTAAGAATTATAGGAAATTTTAACGTCTTCCCTCAATAACTTCGGAGCGTATTATCGCACAAAAACCATTTTTACATCTATTTAAAATCCAAAACTTTAGCTTTTAGCCAATTTTATTTTCATGCAATTATTTCTGTCTAATTTTAATAAATTTGTAAAGTTTGCTTGACTACAATATTTTTCACTGCTTTAATTACTGCATTTATACACACGCGCGTTGCGATGTTATCGAGTACAATTTTTGCGTACACGCCATCGTTGCTATAGTCAGTGGCTATAGTTGGGGGGCAAAAAATGTACAGACACCTAAAAGTACCCCGAAGTATGTATGTATATATATATATATATATATATATATATATATATATATACGTAATAACTTAACATATTCCTAATTTTAAAAACGCTTCTTAACTTTTAATTAATAAAATTATTCTCCTAGTATAAAAATAAATGGCACTGTAACTGGAAGAAGTCCGGATTCAACCGGCTTCCAGCGTAAGGGAATTTCCCCGTTTCTCCGTATAAAAATTCGCCGCGATGTTGTAACGGCCCTTTTTTCCAACAGGTAATTCTTTACCGTCAAAACGCTGCCTGCCTTTTAAGTTTCATTCACGGTCATGGAGTGCAATTTACTTTTAAAGATATTATTATAACTATTAAGTTCCTATAATCTACATTATCATCTTTAAAATGGATAAATAGAAATTGAAATAAAGTATTGATTGGATCAGCGACTGCCTTCCTTTCCAAGATGTTTGATCTACACTTTACCTACAAAATATTATATATATATTACAAACAATTAAAACTACAAATAACATTTTCAGTATATATACCTATTAAACCAATAATTAAAATTAAATATAAATATAATGTTACCTAATTAATAATCATACAATGAAATACATAAAGATAATTAGATTATAAACTATTGCTATGAAAAAGATAACCCAAAATTGGAATTCCAACAATCAAAGGAACCGATTATGTCTCATTTATATTATATATATATATATTATTGATAAGGTAATTTGAGTTTAGTTATAATTCTTAGATTAATATCTGTATATATTGAAAATATAACACATGTTTTGATTCATTGAAATATTTAAATGTATATAATTTCTAGTTTTAGGCAGATAAAATGAAATAAAAATTTAATTTTTTCCTCAAAAAGTTTTGGGGGGACATTCGCCCCCCCCCCGATTCGTCGCCACTGCCTATAGTTAAGAGTAAGTTTTTAAAAATGCAAAAATTGACGAATCATGCCTAAACCAGTGTCATTATATGATGTATCGGACTAAAGGTTCGAATATCCTTTAGTATCTTTTTACCATTATGTCCTATTTTATCACATGAATTTATAAAATTTTATTGGATTCCGCTTTGCATTATGATTCATAATAAATAGACGTCACGAAAAAAGGTAATTCTAGCACGCTATAATCCGAAACTGAACCGCAGCGCATTCTTTCTCTATAACGCAAACTAACAGTCTGCTCTCCACAAGTCTTTATCAGACTGATCTTGCCAAGAGCAGGGAAGCGAGCTAAGCCGAAGATGCGCAGGATTAACATCAGTTTTTCTGACACGAACCGTTGATCCGGAGAACAATATCTGCCGTTGAGAGCGAAATTCAACACCGCCTTCGCACACTCGTTTCTGCATTACGGCGATCGCGAAATTAGATTGTCAGGTCCAGGGAAGAAAGAAGGGCCCGCAGAAATGACCCCGGCTGTGCGTTTCTTTTTCCAGGGTGACTTTTAATTAACCTACAACGTTTAACTGAAATAACTTCTCAGAGTCTCACTAGATGGCACCACGAATGATGAAGTGGCAGAGGCCGTAAAAGGAAATTGTTTCGTATCAGTTCTACGCTATTTTGAAAATGTCTCCCAAAGAGTCATATTCAACCGAAGATCATATATTTATTGTTACAAATCGGTATTTATGTGGCGAAAATGCCACACTATTGCTACGGAAGTGGTCTGCAACAACCTACCTGTTTGGAACCCGAGTTATCGCCTATCAATACCCAAACAGTTATCATGGTGCATTGCTTTGGCTCCTTATTCACCAGATCTGAATCCATGCGATTTCTTTCTTTGGGGTCGTATAAAAGATTTGACGTGAAAGAAGAAGCCTTGCCTTATTAGCCTCAAAAGGTCCATAACTGACTCATTTGCAAGCATTAAAAGAGAAACTCTTGAACTTGTAACTGACAACTTTGTGACTAGGTTGCGTTATTTTATCACCTCTGTCGGTTCTCACTTTGAAAATATTCTGCATTAAAATCCTTTTCAACGTTCTTTTCAATTAAAAAAATGTTTATAGTGCTATCTGCAACGACTCAAGAGTTATTTCAGTTAAGAGTTGTAGGTTAGTTAAAAGTCACCCTGTGAACGAAAAGCAGCTAATTGTCGATGGGAAAAAAAGGCAGATTAGAAAATGGACCATCTGATGTGTGTACAGATTTAATATATGTTCATGAATTCGTACTTGAAGTTATACAATGAGAAATTATTGCAATCATAAAATTAAGATGCCAAAACATAAAAGGTTTGCACACCTCTAGTTCGAAACATTGTAGCATAATAATATTTTAGACTCGATTAGTCTGCATTATATTAGTTACAAAAATTTATTCCTAATTATCTAGCAAGGATAACGAGCATACAAAAAAATGTATTGAATATCGTCGCAAAGCGTGCCTTTATAAATGCAATAAACAATTAAATTTCTAAATGAAAAGTATTATTATAAAATATATTTTAAATATTCTTAAACATTTATTGAAAATAGACAAAAAAAAAAAATTGTAGGAGAATGAGTAGCTTTTTAATTTTAAAGTGGTGTAAAAATAATCATTCCCGATTAATTTATTAAAATTTTGGAAAACTCTTTCTACATGAGCGCACAAGAAGTAACAAGCTGCCAAATTTGGTAGCTCTATGTAAAGAGCGTTTTAAACGATTTTTGCATCATGCATGTCACGTGTCTGAATTAGTAGTCAGAGTCAGTCTATAAGCATTATTAGGCAAAAAGAAGATTAGCAAATAGACCGACTGAAATGCGTCGAGTTTTTTTATATTTATTACATTTTCGTACACGAAGTATACAAAGAGAAAGTGTTGTAATCATAAAATAATAAATATATATAAAAAAACTTTAAAACAAAACGCCTTTTACCAATGGCATTAAAAAAGAAAAATAATTTTTTCTCAAAAATCTGGAAGTCAAAACAAAAATCGTAACAGCGTGGGGCGCTGGTTTTATACCTTTCTCCTATTGTTTTCAGCACTCCACGCTTTTTGTTTTGACCCCCAGATTTTTGAGAAAAATTATTTTTCTTTTTTATTTCATTGGTAAAAGCGTTTTTTTAAAGTTTTTTTATATATTATTTTTTAGTTTTTAGACTTTAATTTATGTCATAATTCAGCATTATAAATATTTTGGGATTTTAGAATCAATTTTTCATGAACTAATTCCAACAAATATTTTATTGAAAAGAGCTCTAAAATTACTGAAATGTTGCATTGTCATCCAGACCCAATGGACATACAAACTTTCAGTACTCTGGTGCATTAAGAAGCGAGTAAAAAATCGATCACAAAATCCCAACCATACAAAAAATATTTCGAACTTAAATCCATTTTTCTTTAACTAATTCCAGCTATAATTTCTTTAAAAAGATCTATAATAGGATATACTTATTTTTTATTTAAACATTTAAATTACTGCATAAAGTATTTTAGTTCTCAAAAATACTGTAGATGGCGCCACGGAAACCTACCGAGCGCAAACGTAAGTTTGCGGATTTTTTAAAAAAAAATTGATAATTGATAGCTTTAAAATTATTAAAATAATGCATTGCCATCAAGACCCAATAAATATACAAAGTTTCAGAACTCTAGTGCATTAAGAAGTGAGTGAAAAATCGATCACAAAGTTCCAACGTTACATACAAACATCAAGCATTTCGAACTTGGATTTTGACGAATCTCCACGTTTTAGACCTCCGAAAAAAGATTTTAGCGGAATACTCTTGTTTATAAAGAGACATACGCAACTCAAAAACGCAGCAAGCGAGAAGGATGAAATTCGGTGTGTGGTCTTCACACCGAAATTGTAGATCTCTTTCAAATTTCGAACCAAATACATGTCTCTATGGCTGCTGTCCGTGTGTATGTAGACACGCTACGAAAATTATATGCAGGAGAAAACACAGCCCTCAAAAAAATTTCGCTCTCAATCTGTGGCCATGGAAATCTCCCGAGAGCGATTTTTGTCACCCAGGTTCCGGCACTGCTTTTGCAGCGTTCCCGCCACTGCTTATTTTGGCGACAACATCATTGATGCTATCAAAAAGTCTATGCAGTGGCGAATCCAGAACTGGAGTCAAGGGGGGGGGCTGAGGTCATAAAAATTTTATATCGTTATAACGAATATCAAACCTCATGGCTTATGTAAACCAAAACACTTTAACTTTACAGACTTCACTCCCCTGACAATGAGAATCATAAAGAACACTACAATACTTTCGATAATTTAATAAAAAAATACAATGAAATAACTAGCCAAAAAATGTTTTAGACCGCGTCAACGCTACAAGTGCAAATGGCTAGAAAAGTAGGAAACTTTTCGAGCCAACAGTTGTAGTGATTTTAAATAAAATCACGAATTCTGGTTTAGCTCGGGGGGAGGGGGCTGCAGCTCGAAAGCCCCCCCCCCTGGATCCGCCAATGGCTCTGTGTAGCCTAGTATAGGCCATAGCAAAAATTATGAAGTGATTGATAACTGCTTTGGTGATTCGGTTAAGATTGACACTGTTCACTTATGAAGCTGTGTTTTGGCAGTTAAGGAGCAAAAATCTCCTTTAACTGTAAGCGTTGAGCAAATTCCTTTCTAATTATTGTAGGGTTCGCTGAGTTACAGATTTATCCTCTTCTTATTTTATTTAATTTTTCTTCGAAAATTAATAACCTTTCTGATGTTTAGAAACAAATATTGTTCCTGTCTATGAAAAGGTAACACAAATGATTGTAAGAATTATAGATCTATTAAAATTTATGCCCTTTTCCTACGATATTTGAAATAATAACTTATGAAAAGCTTTCCGCTAGGTAAACAACTTGATTTCACCAGCGCAACAGTGATTTACACCAAAACGATCTACAGTCTTCAAATACGATACAATACCACGTGCGCCGTTTGCACAAATTAAGCCATTGACGATGACAGGTGGGAGGGAGGGAAAAAATCATATTACGACCCGGGCACCATTTACCCTCGCTACGCCACTGGAAACAGAGTAGTAGGGAAAAAAAAAGTATAAAATCAGTTGTTAAGCCGCGTAAGAATCAGGTTCCGTCGAAATCGGTTCATTTAAGAGTAAAAGCCATTTCAAGAGGGGGAGGGGAGTGCATTCCATTTCTAATAACATCACAGAGATTTTTCTGAAAGCCCATCTTTGCGGGACTCTATAGAGAGCATCATTCCGCGAGGGACAATCTAATATAAACCATCTCCGGACAGGGAAAAGCAATTCAGATTAATGCTTTCTGCACTTCATTTATACTCCTTAAGAAACAGCGGGACGACATTGATTTCAAAAAGGTTGCCATCGATTCCCGCGCACTTCATGTGTTGCTGCACTCCGCAACAGATGGCGCCACAGATTCCGAGCCGCCGGACGATTTATCGCTTGATGACTGTACGGTAAAATTGCTTCTACATTTTGCTGGCTTCTTTCTTCTTTTTTCCCCATTTCTTTTTTGAATCTTTTAAATTTAATTACAGGAAGGGGAAAAGCCCAATCTCGGTTAAGAGGAATTTTTTCCCTCCCTCCCCCATCTCGCTCTGTGCCCAGTTGCCGGCCAAAATTGAGAATTTGCATCACGCAGATTCAATGGAGAATTTTAACGAGATTTCGTAAATTATTTGTCTGTGTACATACATTTTAAGATTGGAGGATTCTTTATATTAATGGCCGCGAGTTGAATGAATTGTTGCGACGCAGAAAGAAGAAGTGCAGCTGGAAAGTTAATAGGCACGAGAGGCAGAAGAAAAGTTTGAATAAGTTCATTTTGTATTCTGTTTTCCTTCTTTATTTAAAAAAAATGCAATAATTGAAATGCTTTAATTTGCGTGAAACGTTGCTAAAGCAAATTACTTCTAAGTTTTGTTCGCTACAGTCATTAAATTACCCGCTGGACATTTTCTTGTCCTTTTTAAAAATTGGTTAAATCGCAAAATTATTAATTTAATAACAAATGTTGTGAAATTGGAGTTTCATTTAAATTACTCGAATAATTTATTACCTGTAAACCCGTCAAGCCAGTAGCTTCATTTTAAAAAAGTAATTGCGATCCCTCAACATTTTTTAAAATAACAGTACATTAGCAAATGGCAGTTACTTACATTGCGATGACCTACTACTTCAAATTCTGCCCGCTTATAACATAGTTGCCGGAATTTTCCGATATTCACTATGCATATAATGCAACTTCAAATCCTCATGTATTGTACCGACGTAAATGAACCCCGTTTTCACCAAACGAAATTTTATGAAAGACTTCAATCCTCTGCATGCTTGCCTACACTAAACTTTCTTCGAACTTGATTTGCTTCACGTTTCCAAAGGTGGAATTTCGTAATCGATTTGAAACTCGCTTTCCAATGTGCTAGATAGAGCTTTGGAATTTTGTATACTTGTCTGCTCTGTCTTGAGTGGCAATACGCTATTTTAATCTTTTCAGAACTTCGTTATCAGTTAACTGGGTGCGTACTCAAATTTGTAGAAAAAAAAGGAAGCACTTTTTAAACACTTTATAAGCACCTTAAGGGGAAAAGTACGGACTCAAAATCTTTAATGCCGATTATCATCTTTTTTTCTTCTTTTAACTTAACAGGATTTAAGTAATAAAATATATAGGAGAGAAATTTAGTACCTATCCTACTGTCACGACAAGAATATATTCTCATTAACTTGTTACAGGAAAACATTTCTACATGCAGAAAAATAAACCGAAAATACTTATGCAACAAGATTTTGAGGTACAAAATTAGAATGCTAAATCATTCATTTCAATTACTTTCATACATAAAATTAGTTCTTGCTCGGAAACTCATGCCATCTTTTTAAAAATAATGAGTTTTTAAGCACCGTGATAAAAACATAAGCACTTTAGACAAACTTTGAATAAAAAGTAAGCACTTTTAAGGGCCTTCTAAAACGAAAATAAAAAGTAAGCAGTTTTTAAGCACTTTTCATGACCGTACGCACCCTGGTTAATAGATAGGTTTATTTAAATTTTGCTTTCCACACTCATGGGTTGAATTCGAGAAAAAATTGATTGCAAGAAAAGTAAAAGACTAAAGGTAGAAACTTAAAAAAATTAGAGTTCCCAATAAAAGTGCGGTTTTAATTTTATTTAAATGGACATTTGACACCAAACTGATAAATTCAAAAACTTTCAAGGAAACAAGAACCATTAAACTTCCAAGTTTAATAAAAACGAAAGTAGCTCAGACGAGCTTATTTCGAAACTCAACATATCACAATGTCATCACAAGGAATGTGTTGCAAAATTCCAGCTACTTCGCTTCTCAGAAAATAGTTTAGAAGTCGATGGGATAGTTCTGATTATTGGTTCTTCTTACTCCCTGGGTTGGGTCTCTTTAACGTGTGTAACCGAACCCAACCCAACCAACCGGGGCTACCTAATAGACCCCATTGAGGCAAAACAAAACCGTGACGAGTTAAAGGCTATGTAAAGAGAGAGAACTTCTCCAGCGGTAACCGAAGGCATTTCTTAATTTTTACCTTCACTACCACGAATACGATTTCTTCTCTCCACCCCTCTACCTAGGGTTACCACGCATCCGGATTTCAAGCTCACGTCCGGATCTACGAAATGTCCGGATTTGCGACAGTGAATGGGGCGACACAGGAATTTCGTTAAAATAGGGAAAATCTGACGTGTTCGCAAAAATCGACTTCATTCCGCCTATGAAAGAAAATTAATTGTTTACATCCATTGTTGATGAGAAAGTGGGTGATCCCTCCCCTCACCCAGGCTCCAGTTCAAACCGAAAATTAAAATCTTTGGCAGGTTTAGTTTAATTTTGTTTTTATTAATATAATTTTGAATTTCCAAATATTAGTAAAAATTGTATTTTCTTTGCATTCTGACTTTTTTTTTTTTTGCACTTCCTCAAACTGTGTTATGAAACAGAGACGTTTATAGGCTGTTTTTAGGATTTTATACTATATACGTTGATCCCCCGCCAGACCCTTCAACCCCTCCCCGGAGTGTCCGGATTTCAACCCAAATAATTACAACCCTACTTCTATTTCGACTTTCTCTTACAATTCCACAATATGGCGTTACGACCGTTCAGAGTCGATTTTGCGCCCCTGGCCGATGTGCCCCTTCCCTACATTACCTGTTACATTTTTATTAAACTTTCATCTCTCTATGCCCCACCCCGGAAACTCTGTTCCAGCATTTTTTTTTCTTTAGACAGTTTAAGAAAATTTTATCTCGTCACATATATATGGGATTCCGTCCACACACTGTCAAGAATGCCGTCTGAAGCCATAGTTTAGAACTAACGATTGGCAACGCTCTATAAGCAGACGTCACGTGACACGCCCGATCTCTTCTCTTGCTAGTGACAGAAATGAACCCGTTTTTGCGAGGAACAGACTTGGTTCGATTGACCGATGGAACGCGATGCCTCAACTGCCCAGTGGCGGTTTTCCGCACAGGCGCTAGAGGCGCTCGCCTCGTGCCTGGATATCCTAAAGGGCCTCAAAATCTATTCGATAGACTTCACAGTGCTAAGCTGACAACAGATTTACGGCACTGGATATTGGGAGGGACCTACAACAATTTTGCGCCTGCGACTCCATTTTATCAAAATCCACCACTGCAACTGCCGTGATGATTGACTAACTTAATTTGATGTGCAGGGCAGTAGCCGCCCACGTGATTCTTTTACTTTATCTCTTTCCTTTTATGTTCTTCCCGTCTAAATGCTTGTGTTTGTTTTGTCCATTAAATCTCTGAAATAGCAGAACTGTGTCCTCACCTGTCTACCACCTCACACGGGACCTAGGCTCCCGTACTACATATATTAAAAAATATCCTCGTCCGACCCATCACCCTCTAGCATGGCGAAGTGCAGTTACTAGAAATCTACAGGCGCAACAACTAACGATTACCGTAAAATTTTAATCAGCCACAGAAGACTTGCTCTTAAATTCTTTATTCCCACAACAGACCTTTACAATCTAACTTTTAAACTTCGCAAATTTTAACGGTCAGTTTTGCACCCCCCTCTCGTGCCTGCGCCCTAGTCGGGGGATCTCGCCCTCCCCTTTGTATGGCCCTGTGTGCGGTGGCGTACACTTGCGCACAGTGTTATTTGCGTACAAATTATTAGCGACTAATCAGTTACCCGTCGAGCATCTACAAGAGAAATTAGATAGTGATTAATGTAGGTTTGCTATTATTTATGAGATGAATATATGGTAGAATTTATGAGACATACATGTAATAATCTCGCTTAATTTTGCTTTAAATTCTAATATTATAAATTTTAAAGTCTTAATGTATTCCAAAATCACTTTTCTTAAACTCCAGTTTCGTTCTATTTCCCGCGCTGGAGGTATATTAAATCTCTCGTTTTGGCATATTTATTACTAAAAGAATATTTTAATCGCTTTCACGTGCCCACCGAAAATCATGACGCGTCTCCTTGGCGCTATACTTTTTCCCTAAAACGATTGCGTAATTTATTAAAAATAGCCAATATTCCCTTCACTTTCATCACGTGTTATATTGTTATTCCCTTATCTAAGAGAATCGGGGATTTTCTGTACACTTTTTACTTAAAACTTCAACTAAGATGTTGGTGTGTCCGTCACTCTCCAAAATCTTTTTATAATAAAGCAAATTGGTTAACAACTCGGCTGTTTTATGACTGCAACAACGAAAACATTTTATACACGAGAAGAAATATTTCCATGATTTTCCTCATATATTTTTATTAAGTCCATTGAATAACAATTAATATCTCTAATAAGACACAATGTAGAAATCACCTAATCGATCCAAATTTTATTCAAGAACGTGTCAAATTTCACCAAATCTCACGATTTACATTGTTGAAACCTCTTTCATGACTTGGTTTTATCAATCACACGACTGACGACAACAGATCATTGATCGGTAGTTATTGACTTGTACGCATATGCCATTGTATGCAAGTCTCATGCAATCAGCGTAGCGAGGGGTGGGCAAGGAGATATAGATGCCCCACGAACCAGTCTTTGGGGGACCCATGAAGACAATAATTTAGGGTTATTTTACTTTTTTAAAGCCAGGAGACGACAAAAAAAAAAATTGGAAAGGGGAAACGAAGAATAAATACCATGCCCCTTGCACCATTTACTCTCGCTACGCCACTGTATGGCGTGTTTTGAGTTTAACTTTGTTAAGAAGAAGAGAATCGAGTGATCATCTTGGAATAGTATCGCTTCCCATTGGCCAATATACAGGGTGGTCATAAATTATTGGACCCATTTTCAAAAAAAAAAAAAAAATGAATGTTACAATTGCACTTTTTTTAAATGAGAGAGCAAATAAAAAGTTTTTTTGGATAGGTGGCGTACCATGACGGCGTGCTAAATTTGCTACAGCGAGAGATTTTCATACGCAATGGCTACCGATCAGCAGAAGCCGATGCTCGTTTTCTTGTTATCTTTTTCAGTTTTTCTTGGATATCTCAAACTATTCAGTTTTCGAATCACAATTGTTTTAACAAATTAGAGAGCGTAAAATTCCCTACAAATACATGCTTTTATTTTTCTTCTAGCTTTAAAAGTTTCGCAGATAATAGCTCTCAAAAATGGGAGACGTCCAATAATTTACGACCCCCTAGACCACCTTAACGGCGCGTTACCTATCTGAAAAAAAACTTTTTTAAATGCACTCTCATTTAAAAAAAACCCATAGTAGTAACATTAGTTTTTTAAATTAATTTTTGAAATGGGTCCAATAATTTTGCTTTGATCTATGCTTTTGGTGTCCAGATCAGATTCTAGAATTTCTGCATCTTGCGTGGTGCGTTTTGGAATACTCGCCTTCAAAGAGACGGACAGACAGTCAAACAGATGATGGATTCAGTCCAAAATTGGTAAGAAACAATTTTGGTGTTAAAACAAAATATATATATAACAAAAGAAATCATCAAAACCATTTCAGAAGAGAGAAAACCAAAATAACAAAACATAAAGCTAACGTCCGGGACACGTCATCAGCAGGGAAATCCCGCACGAGCGTATACTTATTATCGGTGTTTTCTAAACACAAACTCTAGCAATAATGCTAAAAATAGTTTGTTTTTCCGGAACACCAAACAATAGAATCACTATCCATAGAAGCACTATTTTAATCACAGACAGTAAAAAACAGAGATCTTATATCGATACATTTATTGAAAATGCTTTGAGGTATGGATTTCCTATTAATTTCATGCTTGCTTATGTTAACAAAAAATTTTTAACACCTTTAAATTAATAGTCTATTGGAATTATTTTTTTTGAAATAATCATATTTATGGAATTCACTTAGATTTTAGTACATCACTACATAGGTAGATGGCGCCACTATATTTAGAAATAGATTGCATCTTTAATTTTAAGAACCGCATCATATTATTTAAAGTATATTCCCGTACTAAAATAAGTTAGTATATTGATTTTTTTAAAATTAAATTTATAGTTTAATTTATTAATGATGTTTTTGTATAGTATATATAACCTATTTTAGTTATAATATTTTCAATATAAATGCGGAACTATATTTGTATATAGCTCTTGTCTTTATAATTGCTATGACTTTGAATTGGTAAGCATTTAGTTATTTTGTCGTTCTTTTCTTGAAATACTTTGGAGATTTACTCCTATACTTTTTGCTTTTTCCAACAATTGGCCTTCGCAGAAGGCTAGCGCCTCTAAAATTCGAATTTAATGCGACATAATCGATTCCTAAGATCGATTGGCATTTGATTGTTGGAATTTTAAATCTGGGTTGTCTTTTTCATAGTAATAGTTTATAATCTAATTATCTTTCTGTATTTCATTGTATGTTTATTAATTAGGTAATATTATTTTATATTTAATTTTAATTATTGGTTTAATAGGTGTATATACTGAAAATGTTATTTGAGTTTTAATTGTTTGTAATATATAAAATACGAGCCTCTAAGATGGAAAAATACAAATGAATTCTGAAATAGACTGAATATATTTAAATAGAACCAATTAAATAAACGGCGGCAATTAGTAAAGTTATGCTTGTAGAAGATTAATGTGCTTAGAAGTTCTGTGTACGCTTCTTTGCGTTGGTACCTCTTCCTCCTCCACTTACTAACTTCTACCTCCGTTTTCCTAGTGAAAGATTTCGATAACCATGCCATTACACAGGACTACCCGCATGTCACCAGCAAGGGAACTATTCACTGGATCTAACACCATGCGATACCTTTCTGTGGAGTCAGGAGGTTCTTCCTGTGGTTCCAGGAACAATAGGGCCGGAATAAGTCCATTAGGGGCCCTTAGGAAATGCAGGTTTCGGAGCCCCCGTTTTTTCCACTCCAACGTCCAAAACCAGATGATTTTGCAATTATTTTGATTTAATCTCTACATAAGTAGTTTTTAAGAAGCAAATTTTAACAAATTGATATAGCAAAGCATTTAACTTTCAAGAGAGTTGGTTCCAGTATACGGCGTATAAAGAAATATAAACTTAAAATTTAAAAGTAATTTTATACAAAATTGTTAAAAAAAAGAAAATGAAATTTTTTTATCACAATCTAAACACTATTCAATTATAGGATCGCACTTTTTGTTATAATATAAAACAGCATATTTTTTAGCATTATAAAACAACATGCTATAAAACTTGCGAAAAGTAATTAGGAATATGTTAAAATAATGTTCCAAATTCAAGCAATATTTGATTTTAATTTGAGTAAATTCGAGTGTAATTCTTTGTAAATTAAATGAAGGTACAAAATTTTAAATTACTCTGAAAGTACAGCAAAAGATATCGAGGCCTCGGGGACCACCAAAGTAGCGGGGCCCCTACTTCACCTATTTAATAAACCGCCCCTGGGTATCAAGTCTCACCTCGGAAACTGTCACTCACTTGAAAACAACCGGAAATCACATGGCAGTGTCTCTATGTTAGAAAATTAGTATTGTGGACAAATGTAACCAGCAAAGGCATATGTATTAGTGAATACAGTTAATTCAAGTCGGTACGTTAACATCTTGCATAAGCCACATCGTTAATATTTCGAACGTTTTGCCATGAATAGCCTACTTCGTGCAAGACGGTTCGAAATGGTCAAGCTTCATTTTTTCCTAGTGAAAGATTTCTATAACCGTGACATTACACTGGACTACCCGCATGTCACCAGCAAGCGCCCTATTCACTGGATCTAACACCATGCGATTTTTTTCTGTGGAACCAAGAGGTTCTTCCTGTGGTTCCAGGAGCAGGAGTATCGACAAAATGGCACGACTCTTCCGGAACTGCAACAAAGCATCTGTCAGGAATCTGCTGCCGTTCCATTAGGTGACGATGAAGAACCTCGTTGCTTCCATCGCACTTCGCTTGTGGCCTCTCGTGGAACATTGAAGCGAGGATTTTCCAACGGCTTTTCAATGACTGGCACAGCCCGGAAGCAGAAAGTGCTTAAAAGTGCGACGTACATCGCAGAACAAACGCGGTCTTTGTAGAACATTTCATCCTATGAAAAACACACGCACACACACAAAAAATCCCACGATATGTTCTGCAGAACAATCAAAGCAAGGCGCTCTTCATGCCACGCCTTGTCTCTTCACGTTTCGCGCAACGCAGCCTCCAGAGATTGGAGCAATGGTAAAAATAACTCTCCTTCATAGCGTGGCTTACGAGAAAGTCACTCCTTCATCGGGGCCGACGTCGCTGGGGTTGAAGATCCGAAACGGGCACGTTGAAAGACGACTTCAAAAGCCATCGACAGGATTGCAATTTCTGAATGTATGCCTTGGTTTTAAATAATTAATTTTAATATAATGTTTTGTCATTAATGAGTAATAAAGATTCTATTGGTTAATTAGTATTTTTTATATATGTTGCATTTTACTGTGGTACGTCAAATTTGGACAAACAGCCTGCAGAACGTTTCCAGCTGTTTGAAGTCATGCTGCAGAACACTGGATATATATAACTCTGCTCCTGGGCGACACAGCATCTAAAAGCCGGAGTGCAACCTTCTGGGAAAATTCGGTACTAAAATATTTAAAAGCGTGCGAAGAAAAAGTTCCGACTTCCTACGTTAATCGCTTGGAAGAATAATTTAACCAACTTTCACCGTTTGCTTACTTTTCCACTTCAAAAACTGTCAGTCCATTTCAGGATCACAACTATGCTTCACTACGTGGGAAAGAATGGTAGAGTACACTAGAAGATATTTTTTTGCGTGGACGCAAGTGGTCCGTGGAGACACAAACACAACAAATAATAGATATAGATGGAAACAAATTGCTTCCTTTCAGAATCGTCAACAACCGTTTTTTCAGAGCGGTTTTTGCAGTAGCGGTTAAAAGCTGCCTCCCCCAGCAGTAACACATGCTCGACGGTGTGGATGGAGTGATTCGTACACAATTTTGAAAGATACCTGCTCTTTCTCACAAACGTGCAGCCTCAATGAATATTCGAGGGAATCCGTCTAAAAATGTGTATCAAACACCTTATCGGCATTTCTCGGGCGAGTGTTATTGTCGGTGGATGCAATTTTCAGTAATTCGTCGCCTAACCCCTTCAGACCTGGTGTCCGGTATACCAGACATCCACTTTGAACTGCTCCTATTCAATAATTGGCACAAACTACATGCCGTTTTTCTTATTTGATTCTCGGTTTTCTTATCAATATAATCGTCGCAAGAGTTTTTCCGTTTCGGGCATGGAATAGTTTCAATTTTTTTTTTCCCCAAAAAAAACGAGAAAATCGCCGTTTTTCTCAAAATGGACCTCGTTGGTGAATTTTGTTTTTCAAGTAATTTCTTGTTTTTAATCCTTTTTCTACCATTTACAGGGATGAGATTGGAAGAAAACCAAAAATCTGAAAATAGAAATCTGAAAATTTTACGCGTGAAATACGTTTTAAGTAACTTACGCATTTAAGCACGATAAATTATATTATATTATATATATATATATATATGTTTGTGAGTGGGTAATTGTTTAATTACATGTGGGGCTAAAATCAGCAAATCAAAAAAATAAAGGACACTTAAAAATTACATATGACAAAAAAGGAATACCAAATTAACAATGAAAAAAACTAATCATACTTGCAACTGTTATTTAGTCAACTAATTTGTAGCTAGAATAATAGTAAAAACTGTTAAAAAACATTCTTTTAAAAATAAGATTTTGAATGTAAATGAAATTTTTTTAAAATTTATGAGAGTAAGCAATTAGTTACATTCTACTTGACTTTCAACAAAATTTTTCATGTTAAAATGCAGATTATTTTGAAAAAAAATTTCAATCACAAGGGTCTTTTTCTTAGCATATCTTGCAAAAGGAGGCGTGGATATCTCTTAATTTTTTAAGAACACGAATTCCAAGATCATTGTAAGGAAAAAAGGGGGGGAAAAGTGTATTTTTTTCGGGAAAAAAGAAAAAGCGGAATTTTCCGTGAAAAAGCGGAAATTTTTCATTTCAAGAAAATAAAAAAAGCGGAAAAATCTCATCCCTGCATTTAAAAGGCTTTTGCAATATTTTATTAACCTTTGACAATCATTTTAAATTGAAATTTGTGTGATTGTTTGTCTTTTTTCAGTTGAAGTATCAGGTATTGTCCGGATGACGGACATGGGGTAACTTTTTAAATTTTTCATCTACAGGCTAGAAATTTCATGTATGCTCTCACCTTTTAGTAGTACACAGTACGCCAAAGGAAAAAACTCCGACTCCATTATTTCTTAATTACGACTGAAGGGGAACAATAACAAGCAGCGCCACCTGGCTGATTTTTTTGAAATTTTAAAGAGGAAGAAAATACTCAATTTTTTTGCAACCAAAAACGAATATTTCTGATTTTTTAACATCTGATATAAACATGAGGTCGTATATCCCTACCAGATGTGGGGAAAAAAATGCAGAAATATAGCGCCATGCACTACATTAAAGAACAGGATATGCTCTATTACAGCTTACAAAATATAGTGCGATTACTTTAAAAAAAATATTGTTTACATTACGAGTGTATACACCTTTCAGAATTATTTTGAAGCATCTTTTTCACACATAACAATGTTGAATAAAATATTTGTTGAAATTTAATTAACACCCATGAGCAGAATTACATCCAGTGTTCTGCAACAGTTGGAAATGTTCTGCAGGCAGTTTGTCCAAATTTGGCAGATCACAGTAATAGATATAAAAATACTAATTAACCAGTAGAATCTTTATTACTCATTAATGACAAAACATTATAGTAAAACTAATTATTTAAAGCCAAGGCATACATTCAGAATTTGTAATTCTGTCTGACTTTTGAAGTCAGATACTGCGACATTAATGGGGAAGTACTGTTCACGAAATGTTTATGAAAATTTGGCCCGAACATTGCGACAATGGCAGTTTTTAACAACTTTCTACAATATTTATGGCCAAGTGGCGCACCATTGGAATAAACAAACATTCTTTTGTCAGTTGTTCCAACTGCTGCGTCATCCCCATCAATTGCGGTGGGTTTTTTTTTTTTTTTAACAATTTTGTCGATTGTGGATCCCCAAGATTCGCAAATTACTTCCAACGCGGGAATAGAAATAGTAAATACTATAAATTTCGTTAATCTGGGGATCTCTGATTCAAGCTCATTAATGCCCTTTTTTTTTTTTTTTTAAAGGATGAAATGTTCTGCAAAAACCGCGTTTGTTCTGCGACGTAAGTCGCACTTTTAAGCACTTTCTGCTTCCGGGAATTAACAATAGAAAATTAGGACCATATAAGCTCAAACTCTTATTGCGGTTCTGATGGCGAGCCAAATTACTATAGGCCAGGGCTCAAATGTGTTAAGATGGCCCTGCCCGTGGTTGCGACGCGGCTAGGCGGTCGCCTAATTGTAAAATCAGTCCTGGATGCGTGACACAGAAGATAATTGATATTAATCGATTAAAATTTTAAATTAAAGACAAAATTCTTTAGAAAGGTGTGAGACGTGGAAAGTCCCCCCCCTGCTCCCCTCCAGCCGAGAACAGAGCGCCGAAGAGTGCGTCCAACAAAAATCACGCGTGCCCGATAGAAAGTGGCACATTAGCTCCTTGCTGTGGGCACAGGACTCAGCGGAGCGTGCCTCCATTTTCAGAGCGACGGAGAGCAGGGATTATGACCACTTTTACAACTTCCGTTCAGATTTTGATGCATCATTAACCAGCCCAGGCCCTCCCCCCTCTCCACAATATTGTGTTACATCTCGAACATCTGTCGTTCGAACTGTTATCTAGCATATTAAGATGGAATAGCCAGCGTGCACACAGATTAAGTGACAGCAGTTGTAATCGGGGCTATTGTTCTATACTTAGCACAGTGTTATACTCAAGATCAGGGGATCTCGCACTTTTTAAATATTGTACCGCGTAAGTAAGGATCAAACATTTATGGAGACTTCAGAGTTGAAGCGAATCTAGTCTATGTTTGCCCATTTTTCACCAACGCTGCTGTGATGGTGTAGAATTGTTATATTTCCTGTGTAATGTGGAATTCAAGTCCATAGCTCAATTTGTATTCTACAGGCAACAATAGCTGTTAGAAAGAGACTTCAGAATTAAAGCGAATATAGTCCATGTTTGCCCATTTTTCACCAACGCTGCTGTGATGGTGTAGAGCTGTTATGTTTCCTGTATAATGTGGAATTCAAATCCATAACTCAATTTGCATTCTACAGGCAGCAAGAACTGTTAGATTGTTATTTCAAATGCAGCTAATCAGCTTTGAGCTCTGTTTGCTCAGAAATGAAACTCATGGACAAGGTTCACTTTAACTCTGAACCCTCTATTTGTACTCTCATAAAAGCATTTTCCGATTAAAAATCAAAGCATCCTAAATAAATCGATTAAAGATGTTTATCAAAGAATAAAATATTTTAAATTTATATATTTCAATTTTATCCGTCAATGAAACTTCTATCTGATAAAATAAAATGTACTGTAGCAAATAATGGGTAAATAATGCATTAATAGTAAATATTAAGATTTATTATTGGTAAGAATTAATGCGACGTACGATTGTCAGTTATTTCAAGAGCAAGTCAGATGAGCAGATATTTGTCAAGCTAAACTCTAGGAAAAGTTTACTACTCTTTTCAATATTAATCCCAGAGCAGCATCTAGCACATGACCAGTGGTAGCCGCCGTAAGCGCCATGTTAAGGCGGGGGAAGGGGGTGAACGCCAGAAATGGAGAAAAAATATGTGTAAGACAAAATGTTTAAGGTTACAGCATTTTACTTTCATGTTGAATATTCATTTAAATGTTTTATGTAAAAGTTATGCGATGTACCATTGGTGGCGCATTTACCGTAAATGTACCATTGGTGGCGCATTTACCGTAAATGTACCATTGGTGGCACATCTGCCGTAAATGCACCATTGGTGGCGCATCTACAGTAAATGTACCATTGGTGGCACATCTACCGTAGTTTGTGTAACCCTGCTTTAGATGCATTAAAACGCTTCAAAATCGAAAAACGCAGCAGAAGATCGATACATATGTCGTCTCTTAACCCCCTCCGGTAAGATTTAATCACGGAATGGTGTTGTAAAACCAATGACGAGCTATACTCTTCATTTTACCGGAAGGGGTCAACCCCTTCACAACAAGCGCTCTCTTTTTAAGTTGAGCATCAATACATACGCTGGATCTTTTTGTCCTCAAATTGTTAGACAATTATTCTTAATTTTATAGGCTCTTCTAACCAAAGCAAGAAGAAAAAGCCCCAAATTTATGAACATTTTTTTTTTCGTTCAAATAAGTTGTAATTCAGAAACAATTGTGATTTTACAAATCTTGCAATCCGTCATTTTTAATCACCTGGTGAACAATCCAAGGATCTTGAAAACTCTAATGCTCACGCTCGTTTCTCTGTCCTAACTAAATGATTATAAAATGTAACACGCATGGCTTACCCCAATGCCCAAGTAAAGATACGAGCAATCCCGTTTTTCCTGTTCTCATCCCCGCTTTCTAGATCACCCACGAAGATGCAAGAAGCAGCAACTGCAAACTTTGAGAAATTCATAGATCTGTTTTAACAGAAGCAAAATGGCGAGGTCAACAATACATTTAACCTCTCTCTACGGTCCTTTACTTCTACAGATGCCTCCAATGAATGGCAACCCGATCTATCTCTTGGATGCTGTCCGTGGGACCAAGGATGGCCATACAGAGCAATTATTACGTTCGGAAGCAAATCGTCAAGCTTCCCATTTATGTATTGCGTTTAGTTTAGTTATACAGTCGACGCTCGTTATAACGACCCTCTGTGTCCCACAGCAAAAGGTCTTTATAACGAGTGGTCGCTATAGTTCAGCGTTTCCGTAAAAATAGGCTATTTTTAAAGAGATTCCAACTAAATTACTCAAATTATTTTTTATTATTGGTATTAAAAATAAAATTTTATCAATTAAAAAGATTTCTAAAATAGATTTTAAAGTAGAAAATAAAGAATTTTTTTAAAAATACCGGGAAGAGTGTCCGCTGAATTCGGACTTAGTATTGGGATTAGACGACACTGGACAGTCGTTATACCGGAAGTAAAATAACAGAGTGCATAGGGAAACACAGTTGGGGTTTTATCACTGGTCGTTATAATAGAATGGTCTTTATAATGCGTGGTCATTATAACGAGCGTCGACTGTGCATAGATTTTGTATGCGAGGGATACTTTGCGAGCATTTAACCCCTTCTTCGTCGGCGTCGCACGTTCGCTTCTTTTGTGCCCGTACGCTATTTAAATCCGCAATTAAGTGTACGTAACAACCCATTTTAAAATCAAAATCACCTGGTCAAGCTAAAATGTCTCAAGTTTCCTTTTCCATCTTAAGGGGACAAACGCCCTTTTAACCTCCGAGGAATGGGGGAAAAACTGTCAAATTCGATATATTATATCCCTAAAACAAATCATTTCAAACATTAAATTTTTTCCCTAGAAAAATATCTGTTCTTTCCGTTATTGTGCACACATTTTTAAATCTTAATATTGATATGTATTTATTTGAGAGAGTAATAAATATGGGTATAATGTTTGGAGAAAAAATGAGTTAGACACCTTGCGCGCATGATTACCGATAAATATTGGTCTAAATAAACTATTTTGGATATCTAAGTAATCCAAACAGTCTGTTTAAGAAATCGAACATCACTTTATTAACATTTAAATTTAATTTCTATTTTATATACCAATTTAAAATAAAGTGTTAAAATTTCAACATTTCTAATCCCCCAAAAAAACTTCTTTGGCTAAAATATGTACAAAACTGTGGTTCAATTAGTAGAACATAGCAAAATACATATTCAGTACAAATTGTATGTAAAAATATTCAATAGTTTTTTGAGATATCGTGCGCGCAATATCAAAGAAACACATTTGGAGATATAGAGTGTTAAAGATATGTCTGCGTTGAAGAGCTGATACATTTTCCTTCGTAACTTTCACAATTATGGGAATATTTTTAACGCGGGCTGTTTTAAATTGCTCTGAAAATACAGGGAAATAGATATTTCTTTCATAAAATCGAAAGTTTTCGAGGTTCAACAGTCGTATGTCTCCTTAAATGGATGGAAAGAATTAAAAATATATAAAATGGGTCGTGGTATCTAGTTAGGAGGTTAAATAAAAAGGTAAGGCAAGGGGGTTGAGGATGAAAATTATGGCGGCAAACGGAGGGTTAAAAAGAAGGGCTTAAAACAATTTGACCAATTCGTTATTTAGCCATAATCAATATAGTTTCTTTGTCATGAACCACAATATATTACATCCACAATTATCGATTGTGAGCCGCAAAATTGATTCATTCATCAAAAGGGGCCCGCCTCCGTGCCACCGGACATCCATTACTTCTTGGAGAACTCTGGAGCAGCGACCAGCGTATCAATTATTCCACGCATTTC
>BGPR01009248.1:13766-35745 GCA_013235015.1 Araneus ventricosus | reverse complement strand
AGGGGACATACGACTGTTAAACCTCGAGAATTTTCGATCATTTGAAAATATATATATATATATTATTCCTCTGTCTTTTCTGAACAATTTAAATCAATCCGCGTTAAAAAATTCCCACAATTATGAAAGTTATGAAGGTAAATGCATCAGCTCTTCAACGTAAACATTGAATATGGCCATAACTTTAAAGCGCCATATCTCAAAATGTGTTTGTTTGATATTGCGCGCACGATATCTCAAGAGCTATTGAATATTTTTACATAAATATTTAACTGAATATGTATTATGGTTCAATTGGTAGAACATAGCACATTTTTGAACATATTTCCTCCAAAAAAGTTTTTTTGGGGGGGTTAGAAAAGTTGATACTTTAAAAGTTTTTAACGATTTTTATTTTAAATTGGTATATAAAATAGAAATTAAAATTAAATGTTAATACATTGAGGTTCAGTTTCTTAAAACAGACTGCTTGAATTATTAGATACCCAAAATAGTTTGTTTAGGCCAATATTTTATCCGTAATCATGCGCGCAAGGTCTCATTTTTCTCCAAAAATTATACCCATATTTATTACACTCTCAAAAAAATACATACCAATATAAAGTTCTGAAATTGTGTGTACTATAAGAGAAAGAACAGATATTTTTCTGGAAAAAAAAGCGAGTTTCTGAATTACATTGTTTCAGAGATAAAACATATCGAATTTGACAGTTCCCCCTATTTTTTCGAAGTTTAAGAGTCGTATGTCCCCTTAAATTTATTATTTCATTTTAGCTTCTTAAAACTAGAAACTACAAAAAATTAATGTTCGGGAAAGCCAACTAATTCAGCAATTAAATTTTTAAATTCTGTTGTCTACCCCCTATACTGCCGGGTACTTTTAGGTATAAATGTTTTGTCACCCAGTCGCCGGTACTGGCTGCCAGATCAAAATGGCCAACGGGTCTATTCTGGTACCCCCAAATAAGGCCAAATTTTGATTTATTGATTGAAGCACCTAACTTTCGTTGAATTATCACTCGATAAGGCTTTATTTCACGAAAACGAATCTAACTCTATTATGTTGAATGTGTTTGGGGTATTCCGAAGTAAATTTTCCTGTTTTTCAGTCTTCCGTGAATTTGAACTCTCCTCTTGAAGATATCACAAATTAAAATTAGTTTTTAGCATTCTTCGAGCCATAATTTGATATATGACAGTACGCAATATCTTAATTCTCTGTTAGGAAGCTTTTTAAGTTGTAAGAGAAGCCATGTTAGCGAGACAAAAACCTACCGAAAAAACTTCACAAAACAAGTGTTTGTATAGGAATCTTGTTATTCATTACAACTTTGTTTTTCGATGTCAACTCAACGAATCAAGCTGGATGTTTGCACCAAGAATCCTTCACCTTAATTGTTGAGGTAATTGCTATTGATTTTGGTAGTTGAGTTTTACACAGAGAAATTCGGAATAATTGAACTGATTACAGACGGCTGTATCTTCCTTGTAAACAAAGATAGACAGAAAAAATTTTGAACACAATTACAGAAGACAGCTTAAAGATTTGTTTTCGTATGTAGTAATTACTTGTTTCGCACGTAGTAATTACCCTTGGTCACACAGAAAACACCCGAGTGGTCGTCCGTTTCACTAACAACATGTGAAGCATTCTCTATTTATGCCTTGAGTTCGATCATTACTACACTCAAAGAAGACATTAAGACAGAATCTACGACATATCCCAATGAAGTGAAGACGCCAGAAGCAATTTCAGAAGATTTTAACCGCTACATGTGACTATCGAACGCACATTAAAGGCTGCGAACATGCTTTAGAGTGTGAGGACTAACACATGGAGGTTGCACGTGTGATGAAGGGTAGTCCCCTCGATGAGACAACTTACAACGCCATCTATCATCAAATTTTGAAATTAGCGGTCCTATCTCGTAAACGGTGAAAGATACGAGAAAAAAGTCAATTAGAAAGTTGTAGAGCACTCTCGATTTAGTACGAAAAGATACCTTGCGCACAATAATACTCTAAACAGAACGCTTAAAATGCACATTTGTTTGCTCTCGATTTCCAAAACTGTGACGTCTCGAAAGGCGTTTAAAAATGAAAAAGCAATTAGCTATCACAATGTACCTTAATTTTCGGTGTTCAAAGTGATCTCTTTCATCCACAATACAGATTTAAGCCCTTGTTTGAATTTCACTTTGCACATGTTTCAGCAAGTAGTTGGTGCGCTAGCACAAGCAACCTACGTCATTGAAAGTCCTGCAATGTTAGCGGAAATGTCCATGCGCCTGCTGATCGAGTTATTTCTACAGGAAAAAGTATAAATGGGCCCATTTTGGGTCCGAAAAATAACATTTTCTCCATGTATTGCGTCATCACAATTTCGGAAAATCTGTACAAGGCATCTTCGGAATTGTGTACAAGGTATCTTTTCGTACTAAATCGAGAGTGCTCTACAACTTTCTAATTGACCTTTTCTCGTATCTTTCACCGTTTACGAGATAGGACCTCTAATTCCAAAATTTGCCGATAGATGGCGTTGTAAGTTGTCTCATCGAGTAGCGCATAGGCTTCTTACTTCACCTAGACATTAACTTTATGGACTAAACTGTCACCGTTTAGAAGTTAAGGGGGTGTAACGGATATAAGTGGGAACCCTGTATACGTAAGAAACAACATTTCCATGATTTTCCTCATTGAATGACAATTAATATCTCTAATAAGGCACATAATGTGGAAATGATCCAAATGTTAACCAAGAGCATGTCCAATTCCATCAAGTCTCACGACTTCATTGGTGTAACCTCTTTCAAAACTTGGTTTTTAACAGTCACACGACTGCTGTACGAAGATCTTTGATCGATAATTAATGACGTACGCAAGTGCCATACAATCGATTTGAATTGCCTTGTGTAAGAACAATTATTTGTTGAACTTGTTTTTAAATAATTAGTTAAAGAATAAAGTTTCTTTTTAAAACGAAACTTTGAATAATTTACGAATTTCTAAGCTATCACATTTTTCCTCACATAGAGTCAAGCCTCCTTATCCTCGGGTGGAGGGGTAATATTTTTCTCTTACCCCCCTCCCCCGTCAGTCGCAATATCCAATAGATACGCACTCAATCTACATCCATTAGCTGTTTTTAAGGCATAACATGAAGTTTCCTTACAGAAATACTCATTTAGATTCTCACGAGGTCTAATTATTATAGCTATAAAGGAAAAAATATCAAAATCAGATACACATATCATAGAATAGTTTTTAGATCAGCGTGATGCATTGCGACCATTTAAGAGGACATCCGGGTAAACCTCGGAAATTTTCGATTTTATGAAAAATATATATATTATTCCCCATTCTTTTCTGAACAATTTAAAACATTCCGTGTTAAAAAATTCCCAAAATTATGAAAGTTAGGAAGGAAAATGTATCAGCTGTTTAACGCAAACATTGAAAATGACTATATCTCAAAATGTGATTTTCGATATTGCGCGCACAATATCTCAAGAGCTATTGAATATTTTTACATAAAATTATTACTGAACATGCATTGTGCTATTTTATACAAATTAAAGCACAATTTTTGTACATGTTTTCTCCAACGAAGTTATTTGGGGGGGGGGGTTAGAAAAGATGAAATATTAACCATTTTTAACATTTTATTTTAAACTGTTATATAAAATATAAAGGAAATTTAAATGCTTATAAATTGAGGTTCAGTTTCTTAAACGGACTGTTTGGATTACTTAGATGCCCAAAATATTGTGTTTGAACCAATAATTTTTCTGTAATCATGCGCGCAAAGGGGACTTTTATTTTTTCCAAAGTATAATTAAATATTTTATTCCAAAAATTATAACCATATTTATGAAATGAATCCATGAAATCCATTCGAAGGTTTCAAGGTATGTTCCTAGGTAGCACTTAAAAAATTACCGAGAATTTTTATAATTTTTCAATAAAATGGTGTATAAAGCTATGAAATGAAATTTTTCTTAACTTTCAAAATATCGACAATTTTGATAAAACATTAGATGAAAATTCACATTTAGGCCATACTTCCTATAACAAATTGCAATGTATCTATTTAATAATATTTTTAAAGTATGTAGCAAATTATATTTTTCTATGTTACAAACTAAACAACTAAAAGTTTTTGAAATATTCTAAGCTTCCTGAAAAACCCTTTTGTAGTTATGTAGTTGTTTTGTAGTATTAAGAATTTTTTCTAGTAACTCGTTAAATAAATAAATGCAGACAGGAAAGATTTTAATTCATAATATAGCGAGAAGCGAATGAAATATTTTGACAAAATTTTATTGTAATATCTACTTAATATTTTTAGCAACGAAAATTAACAAAAAACGCCGTTCCAAATGTATATAACGATTTTAATACAGAACAAAAGATTTGTACCCACCTTAGATTCTTAAAACTCGCCATAGGAGTGAATAAAACCTTTTATAGCTTCATTTTTTTTTAACTTTTTTAAAAAACTTTTTTTAGCTTTTGTTTTTTAAACACTAATTTAACTTTTCTCGTGTTTATAATTCATCCTTAACCCTTAACTGTCATGCTCGTATGTTGTACGTGAATCGAAGTATCACATTTTTAGGTTTATAAACTAAAATTTAATCATTAATTAGCTTAACACATACGACACAAAAATGAAGTAGAATCCATAAACATCTCAAGTATTTTATACCATCTTAGATGAATAGAAACGACATCCCCTTTCCAAAACAGGAGGGGTCATCTTACTAGATAGCAAAGAAAATAAAACCGTTAAGGAGTAATCGCGAGTGAGGTATGGAATTTTTTACACTTCTGTGTTCTTGCTGACAATACACTGTTTTAATATTTTCAGAACTTAATTATCACTTAGTCATTAAATAAATTAAATTTTCTTCCCACAACTTGACACAAAGGCCAAGAAAAAAAAAAGACAAGTATAATTAAAATTAACATAATTAACAATTGTTTTAACTATTTAATAAATTTTTTATTAAATAATTTTTAAAAAATTATCGTGCTCACACATTTTTAAACAGAATCATTTATATTTTTTTATTAATATAGAAAAGATTCTGGTTAATGCATTAATAAAAGTGTGTTTTCAGGAAATGCTTTTAATTTAATTTTTTTCTGAAGTATTCTGTTGCAGACAAAGATTTCTAAATTAGCGCTGTGTTGAATCCCGCGTAGTTTTTAACCTTCCAACGGGCGCGCGTTTGCAAGAGATACTTGAATTCTGCATCGTATTACATACTTATATCATTATTTTACATATTTAAGTGCAATTTCATTTATAAAATCTTCGTTTACTATTAGGCTAATACAGATAACATAAATAAAAGTTGCATTTATTTTTGTAAAATAACACGATATATATGTGTGTAATACGATGCACGATATGTCGTAAAATTTGCGTAAACGCACCCGCTGGAACGTTAAACGCCTGTAGGTCCAATTGATGCTCCTGAATACTTGAAAACACGCAGAAGTCCTCAATACACAGCGACATATGCACCTAGAAAGAATGTTTTCTGTCGAATAAAAGTTTCTTTTGGGATTTCCACATGTTGTCGTTACAACTTTCCCTTTTAAAGAATTTTTTTTTATAACAAAATTAGTTGGTTGTATGGTTTTATAACTGGATCTGGAAGGCCGAATGATTTTTCCAAAAAACTGTCTTTCATTCTGTAACCCTCGCTTATAGTTACACCAGACGCCACGCCCTACTGGCGTACCATGCATGGTGTATCTATTGCTAGATTACACCATGAATTCACTTTTAGTTAATGTAGAAGCAAACTTAAAGCGCTTTTGGGATCCTAAATGCGTGTTCTATAAAAATAATAGGAGAAAAATATAGAAAATTGTCACCAAAGCGAGTACTTGGAGGTAGACGCATACCTTGACGAAATGGTAAATTGATGGAAGTTGTACGATTCACGAAACAGATTTGTACGCATTATTTATTCAATGCGTGCCTTCAAATCGTCGAAACAACCGTAATATTATCGAAGCAGACAGACATTTTCGAATGCGCCCTTTCATAATTCACGTTCAACTAAAGCGAACCTTCCCCCCCTCCTTCGAGATTATGCAGCGAGCGCTCCCCGATAGAGTCCTCAGTGCGGATGATTTCATTACACGACGGGCGGGGGGGAAGAGGGTCCAAATCCAATTGAACCTCCCGCTTGCCCTCAGCGAGCATTTTTATATGTATTTTTCCGGGTCCTCCTTTATTCTTTTTATTGTTATTACTATTACCTCTGCACTGTTGTTTCTGCGGCTTTATGCAATAAGTCGGCCCGTGGGGGATGAGGAGAAGTATCGGGAGATCAAATGCCCGAGAGTCGTGCTCCAAAATTTTTATGCAGCTTTTCTTTTTCTCTTGGAAATCCGGACCTGCTAGTTAGAGAGCGTGTTTTTCGGAAAAGAAACTTTTCTGCCTTCAGATTTTGACGCTTTCGCTGGGACTGGTACGAAACTGGAGGACAGTGGCGTGAACTAGGGAATACGGCAAGTGTCGGTGTTGCGACACTTGCGTACAGGTCATTACAGCTTAATCAATCGTCTGTTGCTCATGGACAAGAAGTTATTAGGAAGTGATTTGTGCAGGCTTACTAGAATTTATTTCTGATGGCAAGAATATTCGGCGAAGCGGACCGAAATATAGAAAATTTGTTAAGCTGAACATAAAAAGCTATTGGTATCTAAGAGTCTGTTATGTAGATCTAAGAGAATTTTTCTTGAATCAATTAAAATATCAATGAAATATAATACATATATTATTGTATAATTCATTTTTAATTAGTATTTTTAGCTGTCAACAGTGGATTCTGTTTACCATTTAATAATACATCTAGAAGACTTGTTCTTATCAGTCACACAACCGGATGCCAAATATCATTGATCTATAGTAAATGATTTGTACGCATCTGCCACTGTACGCAAGTGCGGTGTTGTGACACTTGCTTACAGTAGCATTTGCGTACAGGTCATTACAGTCTAATCAATCGTCTGTTGCTCATCGACAAGAAGTTATTAGGAAGCGATTTGGGCAGGTTTACTAGAATTTATTTCTGATGGCAAGAATATTCGGCGAAGCGGACCGAAATATGGAAAATTTGTTTATCTGGACATAACAGACTCTTAAATACCAATAGCTTTTATGTAGATCCAAGAAAATTTTTCTGGAATCAATTAAAATATCAATGAAATATAATACATATATTATTGTATAATTCCTTTTTTCATTAGTTATCTTTAGCTGTCAACAGTAGATTCCGTTTACCATTTAATAATGCATCTATAAGACTTGTTCTTATCAGTCACACAACCGGATGCCAAATATCATTGATCTATAGTAAATTATTTGTACGCATATGCCACTGTACGCAAGTGCAGTGTTGTAGCATTTGCGTACAAGCCATCAACGCCTTATCAATCATATATTGGTCATCGACAAAAGGTGTTCAGTCAGTGATTCGTGTAGGTTTGCTAGAGTTTATAGTTATTGGCAAGAAGATTTGGCAAAGCGGACAGAAAAATCGAAAATCTGTTTATCTAGAAATTAACATTATTGATATTTTAGAGTGTGTTATATAACGCATAAATATGAGAGAGATTTTCTTGTTAACATATCAATGAAATCTACGTGTATCATTGTATAGTTCAAATCCTGGATTAGTATTTTTTCTGTGAACAGTAGGTTTCATTTACCATTTAATAATACATCTAGAAAACTTATTCTTCTCAGTCACAGAACCGGCTGTCACAACTCATTGATTGATAGTTTATGACTTGTACGCAAATGTCATACAATCCACAAGTGCCACACAATCCAAGTGTCAGACCAGTGGCGGCGACAAGGGGATCATCCTCCCTTTTTGCGGAAAAAAAATGTAATTTTTATTTTATTTTAGCTGCTTAAAACTAGTAATTAGAAAAAATCAATATTAAGAAATCTAGCTAATTTTTCAATTAAATTTTGAAATTTTGTTGTCTACACCCTATACTATCGGATTCTTTTAGGCGTCTCTAAATTTTTTGTCCCCCTACTTTTGTCACCCAGTCGCCGCTACTGCAGAAAACACACTCCTCACTATCACTCAAAGTAGTTCATACACACAGTGCTTCATTTATCCTTCATTTTTGAAATACGGCACCGGCAACCCGGTATAACTAACACGAGATATAAAGAACCCTACTTTATAACGGACTTTTGAAGCAGTCTTCAAAAGTCTTCTCCGATTTTCAAAAGCAAGGAATTCGGATAGAGGGAACCAACATTTCCACTTTTCAATCTCAGTTTCAGCTCTTTAACGAAAAACATTTCTCATTTCCATTCTTCAGAGCAATAAATGCAAGCACAATTCACCTCACTGTTTACTTTAAGACCAAATATTTATATTATAGCCCATTACTAATTACAATTTAGTGTAATTAAAGTTGCTCAACCCAGAAACGCATTTAAAAATTATAGGAAATCTTGAGCAGCCACTGTTTGAAAAATCGGATACAGCGTACCCTCGGTTACTTCTGGATCGGTTCGTTGAGGATCCGTTATAACGGTTGGTTGGTTGGTTGGTTGTGTTGTGTTTTGTTTTCTGGCACAAGAGCCATATTTGACTATGCTGCGCCAAACACATGGTACATAGATGTTACCAAGTTAATAATAGCAATTCCATTTCGAAAAGTTAAAAGTGGTCTTTTAAAAAGTACACGATTGTAAAAATTGTTCAAATGCGTTTTTCAAAACCAATATCTTTGAGAAATAAAAAGAGATTTTGATGGGGATTTTCTCCCAGCAAGTCCCGTATAGTAATGTTTCTACCAAAACGGTTAAGTCTGAAGATATTAAAATTTGGACATTCAATTAAAATATGTCTTACCGAGAGAATAGATTGACACCTCGAGCACATAGGAGGAGGCTCTGAACATAGTAAATGTTTATGTGTGAGTCTGGTATGGCCAGTTCTGAGGAGAGTTAAAATGACATCTCGTCTCCGACATAAATTAGAAATTATAACATGTCTGACAGAAGGATGGAATTCGTGCAACTTATTAGCCTGTTGTTCGTCCCAAACACTTTGCCATTTTTTCAAAATTAAGATTTTAACAGCCTGTTGAGCATCACCTAAAGGAACAAAGTTTTCAACCATCAGGGACGCAGTTTTAGACGCCTGATCGGCTTTCTCATTACCTGAAATGCCTGCATGGCCTGGGATCCAACAAAAAGCAATTTTCAAACCCTTTCCGTTATAAGGGGGTTTGATTGTACTTCACTTTCGAAGATGCTTAATCACTCTATAATGGTGAGAAGTAAGGAAATGGGATATAAATATTAATAATTTAATTGTACGCTGTTCAGCATGGCATTCATTTATTTTCAGTCCTTAGAGGGAGGGGGGTAGAGCAGCAGTTTCAATATGCTTATGTAATTGTAAAGTCTTAATTGGGAGAAGCCTAAGACTGACTGTGGAACCCTGGTATTGAGGACCGTCCTGACAAATTTGAGCGCACTGGGTTAGAGTAATTTTGCGCCCCGTCAGAATTTACTTAGGTTCTGAGGCCTTATGGTCCAACTAAAATACCTACCTAATAAAATAATTGAAGAGAAGAAACGTCACCTGTTCTCCGATTAACGCATTAAAATTTTGTATATCAGCGCCTTCATAAAATAGGATTTTGCGAGTCTGCGTCCATAATGTAGGTAATTTCTATTTTTTGAAATGCTAATGTAACATTTACAAAAATTATCGACTGTATGGTTACAAGCCCTGAGCATATCTTTACTTTTAACTTACTTAAAATTGTTTTAAAATAAAATTTTTGGTTCAAAATTAAAAGAAAATCAGTATAGTAAACCCCTTTGGATCCGTAGCGCCCCTGGGCTAAAGCCCAATTAGCCTATTGGATGAGACAGCCCTGATGGTGTTTACCTGTCCTGTCACCGTGTAGTTACGTCACTTCCAGTGGAATGTTTGTTGCATTTCAATGGTTCCAAGCATCACGAGTGGACTAGATACACACACAAACGAATGATCAGAACATTAAGACAAATATTCTGCCATAATAGCTTTTGATTTGCAAAGCTTTTTAAATTTTAATTGAATAGTCGTGGCTAAAAATGTAACAATATTATTAGATAATGGTATACTTATGCAATCCATTGCAGTAAAAATGGTTATATTCAATTCAGAAAACTATTAGTCAAAAAGTATTTTTGTTACCGTCATTCATTACATAAGTCGTTTAATTTTTTTTTTTTAAATCAAGAAGTTGTTCTTTTTTCTAGCAATTGTTTGTCAGTTAAAAACTCATTTAAAAAAATCTGCTGAATAAAATTATTTTTTAAAAATTCAACTTCTGAAGAATTTTTTCTTCTTACTTTTAACTACACATAAAATAGTTTACTCGAACTAACTTAGAATTTGGATCAATCAGCTGAAGATAAAGCAGTAAAAGGTAAGAGACAAATTTATTTGAACTTCTTTATATGTTCCTGTATTTTATACATTTTATGCTGCCCACTTCCCTCAAGTAACGTTCCGGATTGAAGTTGAGAAAATCCTGTCATTTTATGGTTGCCAATTGAAATGATGATATGTAGGGTTCAGAGTTAAAGTCCCGTGTTTTGCCAATTTCGTATTAAAGTTGTTCTGATGGTGTAGAAATGTTATATTTTCTGTGCAATAAGGATTCTAGCCCACAGTTCAATTTGTGTCCATCAGGCAGCAAGAACATTTAGAACTCCACTCTTATTTCGAATGCAGCTAATCAACTTTGAGGTCTGTTTTCTCAGAAAAGAATCTCATGGATACGGTTCGCTTCAACTCCGAATCCTCCATATAAAGACGATCACTCACCCGATGAACCGAGTCGTGTCTTGATAACCCAATGCATGCAGCTGTGCAGGCAAAATCCTTCATAAAGAAATGAATTTCCTTATCTTTTGTCAAGAATTCTACATTCACACCTTCGTGCAGAACTGTATTTGCTTGTTCAGAAAGCTGTTTGTTTCGATCTAAACATTCAACAGCGTTAAGTTACCTTTTAACAAGAATCTTCATCGATTAACAATTTTTAGCCACCATTATCCAGCTAGCTCACAGGAAGTGAAAATGACGGTTAAAATAACGTTGGGCAAAGTTGAATTAAATGAAATTTATTTCTTCACACATCTTCCACATAGAATTAATTATTCTGGGTTAACTAATATTACATTTACATATATACAACTCGCTAAGCATGGCCAGATTTGTTCGTCCCGTGAGCGGTAAACCAGCCAGCCTTCTCGCACGAAGGCTCAAGTCACACTGTCTCCCGTCCTTCTACGGAAAGTCAAAGGTCTTAGCAGCGCCATCCACCGGCAGGAGAGCGGGACAAAATGTCATTGTCACAAATTTTTATTTATTTTGTGAACACAAGATGAAAGTTGGAGCAAAAATGAAGCAAAATACTTGTAACAAGTTTTTATAAATCACATACGTTGCTTTTCATTTGAATTGAGGTTACTCGTTTGTAGAAACTCCCTTAAAAGAATAATAAACCGCCGACTTTGTGAATATGGTGTGATAATAATCTTCGTTGAAAATCAGTAAAATTTGCGATTCTCAACATCGCATAGTTATGAACTTTATTTCTATTTAAAGCTTCTTAAGTCAGTTTATTTCACGTTTTTAATGCGTGATTAGTTAGAAAATGCAGCAAGAATAATTAAAGTTTACATTGGCAACATTCTATTTTCACACACATTCAATTCATTTGACCAGTTTCATGTTGGAAAAGATGGAATTATTTTAATCGATTTCTCGCTGGTCAAATAAAATTTGTCAAAGAAAAAAAAAAATCAAAAATTGTTACACTTGTTTATTCTTGATGACAATACACTATGTTAGTATATTCAGAAGTTAATTATCAATTAATAGATTAATCTAATTAAATCTTGATTCCGTACCAATGGCGGCACCTGGTAGAGAATTTAAAAAAAAATTGTTTTAAAGATTCCATACCATTTTTAATATTAATACATAAATTAAAGAATGAAAAGTAGAAAAGAAAATAATTCAAATAATTTCAAACTTGTATATTTTATCTAAAAAATTATAATTAAAGGTTGGTGCCTATAAATTTCAAAATAATGTGACATAATCGATTCCTCAGGTCGAATGGCATTTGATTGTTGGAATTCCACATCTGGATCGGTTTTTTCATAGTAAGTTTTTAATCTTATTAGCTTCCTGTATTTCATTATGTGAATAATATTAGGTTATATTGTTAATTATATTCAATTTTAAATGAGAGCTTAATATGTGTATATGATGAAAATGTTATTTGAGTTTTAATGGTTTAAATATATATATATTATAAAAAATATATATAAATTAATAAAAATAATTATTTTATAATGAAATTATCTACATTTCTTTATGTACACACAGTTCATGTTCTTTATTTAACACGTTAGTCGCTGCAACCTCACGTCTGAGATTCGAACCATCTATCTAATTAGGCGACTCTTTAACTGTTCTCTTAACTACAGCAGAGAAGGGGTCATCCGATTAGATAGTAGGTATGGATCTATTTAATCGCCGTATGAATCGTATTTGATTCATATGGCGATCAATGTGCTAATTCTTATATTATATATTAATATAATTATTATAATATTATTCCTTATTATTATATTAGTACACTAATAAAAGCGCGTTTTAAAAGACAGTTCTTGTTCAATTTACAGTGAATTTTTTGCATCGTATGAATCGTATTTGATTCATATGGCGATCAATGTGTTAACTCTTATATATTAATATAATTATAATATATTACTTATTATTATATTAGTACACTAATAAAAGCGCGTTTTAAAAAACAGTTCTTATTCAATTTATAGTGAATTTTTTGGTTTGCAGATGGCGGCGGAGATTTCGTTTCGTTCTCTGGATAAGAACGAGCTTTAAATTTCAACTAACTCTTCATTTCCCATCTCCCTCCTCGACAGGAGAAAAAAAAGCGATCGAGGAAAAAAAAACTCCTTCGGACTGTCTGCGCAGAGGTATCTCCCCCCCACGGCAGGGGGGGGGGAGGTTGCGGAAAGAAAAGAAAAAACCGCAGCCGAAAACCTCAAAATGGCCACGACTTGTGCCTAAAAACAAAAGGGGTTTCGGTTTAGATGTTGATGCTGTTCTTTTCGTTTGTATGGCTTTGATTCGAATCTTTTTTTTTCACCCTCGACTCGGAGGAGGGGGAGGGGGGAAAACTCAAAGAGCTCATTTCCGTTCGAAACGTATCGTTTCCTACGTGTCCTCGGCACGGTTGTTGACACTTTTCTTTTTTTCTCCTCCTCTCTTTCACGAATAAGTACATCTTAATCCTCCACGTGAAAAATTTCTTGTTTGCTAGTCTAACGACATGTGGTTGAAATGCGTCACTTAACAATATTAAATTTCCTCTTTGATTTGGGGGTCAGGAACCGCGGGCTCGCCTCTCAGACACGGATCAGGATTGTGTGGCATTGGCACACAGTGGTAGGTGCGTACACATTAACTATAGATTAATGATCCTTTGTGACATATGAAAAAGTTTTGGGAGAGGTTACAACAATGTGAACGTTATTTATTGTACAATCGGGAGATTTGGCGAAATTTGGCATGTTGGGTAAAATTTAGATCAATTCGGATAATTTCCACATTAAGTGTGTTATTATAGACTAGGGGGTTACTTCCCCTACTCGCTCCGTTTTTTTCCACTGAAATAATGATCAGAAAATCTTCGCTACATGGATAAAAGAACAGAGTCCTGTCAGAGTCAACTATGTTCCTGTAGCTCGGAAACTTCGTTCCGTACACAAAAAACGCTTGACTCTATTTTGTTCATTCCGATTGGATAGTCTTAGGAAAGATTCTTCAACGGTTCTCTTTTTTGACGATTTCGATTTATAATTGGAACTGCCCGATTTAAACTCATTTTGAAAAATGTCATTGTCTCGGATCAAATCAAACTATTTTGTAATAAAGAGTTATGGGATTTGAAGCGACAAAAGCTGTTCGAATCAAACTAAATTCGCTGAATCGAATGTAAACAAAACAAACTTGCAAGCTGTTGCCAAACGGTGATTAAGAAATTCGGCCCTTTTTTGTCACCACGCAAGAGAATTATATATATCGATTGTTCAATGAACTTGTATAAAAAAAATGTTTGAGGAAAATCATGGGAATGTTATTTCTTTTCATATATATAATGTACCTATATCAATATAAATAAGAATTTTTTTTTTTTGTCAAAATAGTTTTTATGTCTAGATAAACTTTCTATCTTTCGGCCAGCTCGAAAAATATTCTTGCCAAGAGCCATAAATTCTAGTTAACCTACACTAATCCCTACCTAACTTCTCCAGCCGTTGATAAGCAGACGATTGATTAATGAGATGCTTTACTTCGAATTTCATGACTTTTAACCAATCAGCGGCCTTGTCGAGCAAGTGATGCGCATTGATTGGTGGGTCATCTTCAAGATGACTGTTGAAATGGTGTAATGTGGTATAAGTCAGCGATATTCAAAGCTCCATAACTCGGTCAGTTTTAGTCACAGAAGAGTGGAACTTTCTTTTTGTATAAAATGTTAGAATGTCAAGAATATTTGACTAAACATGAGTGATGTGACCGGGGGACCGTATAAAAAGTTAGAATTCGTAACTTTTCCAGGAATATATTTATTCACTCAAAACACGTATATTATAATTATTTCCTTCATTTAAAGCATTTTTTCAATTGGAATTACATGTTTATCCCTAACGGTTTAGAAATTGGCAATTGTTCACGATAAGTATGGACACCCTGTATACTAGAACTATCCTAAACGCTTTAAAGTTACTACTTTTAAATGAATTTATATTTGTAGCGTTAAATTTGTAATAATCAAAGTTGTTTACTAAAATTTCGATGATACGTCTTTCCATTTATACTTCGTTATATACCGGTCTTTTGAAAGATGTATAAACTATGCTTTACTGCGAATACACACATTTTTAAACTTTGCACAAGAGAAACAAAAATGTATAATTTTTAATTGGTGTATTTTTGGTCAAAAATTTATTAACTTTTATTTCTTAACCTTTATAAAATAATATCTATGTTTAGCCTGCTTTTTTGTGCGGAGTGGGCGTCAGTTTCTGGTAATTTCTGCGTTTGTATTTTTCTTTGCTAACAACTGAACGTTCAGTATGAGCAGCACGACACTTTGACATAGACAATAGCTTTACAGTTAGCCTTGCAATGACAAGAATAGGATCTCAAGTGCGCATAAACAGGTTTTGGGATGAGATATCCAATGGGAAGGAAATGGTTCATAGAAAGTAAAATATTTTAATCAGCTGTCCGGCTACTGAACAAATTATCCGTAAAATGTTTAGCAATAGGACCTTGATGTTGATTTTCTGACCCAAAAAGATCGCATGTATTTTTGTTTTATGAAAACTGTATATTGATGAGATTGCAACATAAATAAGATTATCAGACTTTTGACTTCTCGCTTAAACTCGATATAGTCGGAAATTTATGTGATATCTGTACGATATGTTTGTTCAATAACACAATTTAGGGAAGTTAAAGAATCTACATTTCACAAATTCAGATGTTCCGGATCTGAGAAAGTAAAGATTCCGGAATTCCGGATATATGCGGACCGCAATCAGCCCCGGTCAGAGTTGGTACGTTAATGGCAGCTTCATCATTCACAAAACAGATTGATTCGCATCATTTATTCAATATAAACAAAATGTATACAAGAGTATCCAATTAAACGAGGATCGGTGCGATTCGGATATGCGGACATTCGGATGAGAGGATAAAGTCCAAAAATTGATTTAAAAAAACGGCCCCACATTATATATATATATCTATCAATGTCATGAAAATCAATCAATGTTGAAATGAATTGGAAAGACTGTAGTTTACCGGTAAAAGCGTATAGATGCTCATCAGGGGTAAATAAGTGAAATCTATACGAACCGCTAAAAAATTAGAGAAATCATAATGTTTTCAGAGAATTCTTCTTCTAATTTTTTAGCTGTTCGAATAAATTTCACTTATTTACCCTGTACAAGACCCCTGTGGAACACCAACATTATACTTCCATGGTTCCATTTCACTCTCTAAAGGAATATTCCTATTCTGTAGAAAGTTTCCGAATATCTTGCAGAGTTGTTTCGGTACATAATATTTATTTAATAACATTTTTATATCGATATGCTTTTGTTTCGTCGAAAAACTTGAAGAGAACTTGCCCCAAACTTTTTTCAGCGATAGGTGTTGCTAGCGACATTAGATCGTTTGTTGATAATTTGATTGTTTCTCAACTTCTTTAATCAGTCAATATTATATCAATATTTTTGTTGCATATGAAAATATTTAGAGAAAGCAGCTCTCTCCCGATGTGGTAAAACAGCTTACCATGGCCTTTAAAAATGAGAATTTGCTGGTAAATAACCCCTTTCAAAGGCCATGAGAAGGATAACATTTATCTCATGAGCATGGATTGGCTCCATTGAGTGTTTACTCAGAGCTTGGATCTGAATAAACAATTAATTAGCTCTGAATAAACAATCAATGGAAGCAAAACTACCCATTCTAGCACTTAATGCAAGGCGCGCTTTGTTTAATGCAAGAAACTAAGCACTAGAGTGCCGAGTTTTGGGGGCATGTTAAAAAAGATCTTCGCAAATGAAAAATCTAAACGCTGGGGCGGACCTCGGAAAGAACAGACCTTTCCTGCTAAAAATAGTTCGGGCTGGTTGGCGAAAGCAGTTCGAAGGGGAGAGAGAAGATATTTCAAAAAACAGACAGTTCTCCTTGCCATCGGGAAGTTGTTGAGAAAAAGCTTAAAGAGTAGATTCATCTTTTTCGCTTTTCGGGAGCTTGTCTTGTGCTCATGAATGCAGGGAAGTCATCATGGAGCTATCCAGTTTTGTTTATTTTCCCTCAAAATACGTGGTATAAATTAGATATTTCAAAAGTAGATGAGTTTTATTGCAATTGTAGTCGGTATTTTCATTTGGTGTCGTTTGTTCTGGCTTCATTCCCTATCCTAATTTTAAACCAATCAGTTTGCGCGTAGAGCAAGCGCCGCGCTTTGATTGGAAGATTTCCCTCGAGGCCGCCATTGAAATGGTCTAAAAGAGCGATATTCAAAGCTTCATAACTCGGTCAGTTTTAGCCGGAGAAGAGCAGAACTCTTTTTGTTTAAAAGCAAGTGTGTCAAGAGTATTTTACTAAATGTGACTAAACAGGACCGGTAAAACTGTATAAAAATTTAGACTTCGTAATTTTTTCAGCAGTACATTTATCTATTCAAAAGGCACAAAACATAATTCTTTACGCTGTTTAAAGCATTTTTCCAACTCGAAGTATATGCCTATCTCTAACTGTTTAGAAATTAGCTATTGAACCCCGATTAGAGTCAACACCGGTATATTATTCTTCATTGATTATTATTATTATACAATGATTCGGGGAAAAAAATTGGAAGAATTAAGCCTTAAGAGACCGATTTTTTAAAAATTGATTTAAAAAAATTTTTTTGACGACCATTTCTTGAATAAAATATGGGAAAAATACTTTAAAACATCCTATTTTGTTTTAAGTATGGTTTATGGCTAAAAGACAGTTTGTTACCAACTGACAATACAGGGCTTTGTTTGAGAAAAAAATTACCTTGATAAAATTCTATAATGTCAAACACAGATGAATTCGAATAAATAATAATACGGATAAGGAATTTTCTTCAACAATGTAGAATAAAATATGGTATTATCAAGCGTACAAACAAAGCTAGGAAGATGCAGCTCAAGTGAAAACAGGGTTCTTACTGATTTTTTAAATTAAAAATGCAAGGAGTATTTAAAGTGTTTTCAAGGAGTATTTTCGAAATTTTCAAGGAGTAAATATTTAAGCTTGAAGAAGGGTTCCGTTTTTAAAGTACACAAAAATTATATTAAGAGTATTTAAAACATTGCTAATAACTGAAATAAATGTGGTTATATTTATTTCTTTTATAAGTTTTTACTAAGATGAATTATCCAAAAATGCCATGTTAAATCTACTTATATGAAAGTAGAGTGGTGCCGCTTAGACACACATTTTTTTATAAAATTATACAACTACTCTAAAAGTTCAAATAGTTCATTACATACCATGATTTATCATGTTTTAAATAAAAAAAAACTATTTCCATTAATTTTTTTTAGAATTTAAATTCTTAAATAATTTTCATGCCTTACTGTGCACTTTATGTAGTGCACAGTGATCCAGTATTCAAAATACAGAGGTGCAAAGAGAGACACGGATTTAGATATTAGAAACTTTTTTGTTTTTTTTTGGCATTTCATTGCTTATAAAATAGTATATGAAGAAAATAAAATTAACAAAATTTCTTGATTACTAAAACTAATTTAACTAAAATTGATTAATAGTATCTATTTTCCTTCAATTCCACCATCACAATATATGTCCTTTGCAACAAACCATACATTACAATTTAAAGAAATACAGTTAATGTTTCGAAATAATCCAAGAGAAATAACATTCTCAATTTGCATCATTCTATTGTTTTGGTTATTACTGATTGGCACATAAAGCCAATTATTAAATTTTGGATGCTGCTAGGAGATGAACACCAAATCGTGGAAAGAGCAACGCAAAATACTGGGTAATTGATACGGCGGCGATTTAGAATCCTTTTCATCGGTGAAACATAGCACACATTTAATGAAGGAAATATTAAAAATTGAAAATCAAGGAGCTTATAAGGAGTAAAACCCAAATTCAAGGAGTTTCCATAGTGCTTGAAAATGAAAATCGTTTTCAAGGAGTTTTTAAGGAGTTTTCAAGGAGCGTACGAACCCTGGAAAACCATCCATTTATTTTTATTTTTTCATCAGTACTCAGACTGCCATCTATATATTGTAAATTGATTTAATAATAATTTCAATATTTATCCTATTGGCAACCATTAGGCATTAGAGCTTCAATCTTATTCTCAAGATTTTAAAATACAAAATTTGGTACGTTGCTTAAAGGCAACACTGGGACTTCAATGGTTAATATACAAAGGAGCAAATTTTGTACAAAACTTTCCAAACCCCGTTTATAATAATAACGCAATTTTTAGAATATATCATTATCACCAGCCTACTCATAAATGCTTAGAAAAAGGTTTGAAACAATCAATTAAAAATTTCAAAGTAACACGGAAATTAATTGACGCAATTTTCGGGGTGCAAAAAGAAATAATCAGTTTTCTATAATTAATTCTTCACACAAAATTGTTGCTATATATCAGAGGTGAAAACAGCAAAGATACAAAAAAGTAGAAAATTCACGAGAGTAGCTACATTTTTACGTGAATAGCGGCATACCTTAAGAGAGAGATAAGTAAACACTTATTACTGAATGATTTACTCATCATAAAAAAATTATGAAGCGAATATGATCTTGCTTACAGCCATATATGAATTTTTTCAATTACAAATACTTATTCTTAACATTATAAAATCAGTGTTCTTTTACTCACTTTCTTAAAATAGATACAATTAATAAATAATATTTTATAATATCAATAATTTTTATAAAATCCATATAATAAACCTATATATAAATCAGATTTTGCTTTATAAAAGAAAAAGGCACAAAAGAGTCCTGCATAAATATCAGTTTACAAATAATACAAAATATACAAAAAAGCGGAAAATCGCGGAGGATTTTCACCCCTGTATATATTCATGTTTTAGGTACGTTGTAACGTAGAAGTTCCGAAGCAGTGGCTGTTTTAGTACAAAATTCAGCTAAGGCTGCCTTTTGCTCCTTTCTTCATTCATTCATCTCTGTGGCCAGGAGTCTGTTGACACCGAGCCAAGCGGAGAGAACTGCAACCGTCTCCTGCGGACGCTGCGAGAAGTGGAGCACTGCAACTTATTTAAAAAGTGGTGCGGTATCACCCCGAAGTGAAGTGATGGGGGTCTAACTTTGCTGATGAAGACATGCGAATTTTGATAATTCGGAGGCAAGGGCTAGGGAAAATCAGCAGTTTGGGAAGAAAAGCATGTTGTAAAGAATGTAGTTTTCTAACATTTAAGTACGAAATAGATCATATTAAAAACTTGAAGGAGATTCGAACCTCTAATCTGAAACATCATTGCATGATAAGGTGTTGGGCTTGCTTCGTCTGTCTTCACAATTTTTTAAAAACTTACTCGTAATTGTAGAAGATATATTGAAAATGTAAAAAATGACAGAAAATGCATTTAATACTGTGGTAACGTGTGTAAGTATAAATAAATGAAAAGTAAATCCAAGAACTAAAAAAAAATGAAATATTGTTGTAAAATATACTTAAAAATAAAAAAAAATTAAGATTAGAGAGAAAAAACTGCCCAGAAATAAAATTGGTACCACAGAAAATCTAATTTTTTGAATTTTGAAGTGGTGTATTTTTTTTTTATACGACAATATCCTCCTCCTAATTTTCGTATGAGAAAAAACATTAAAACTTCGATTCATTTTTCACTAAAAATTTTAAATTTTGAAAATCCTTGCATCACCTACAACCCAAGGAGTAGGCTATATGCCAAATTTGGTAGTTCTAGGCACAGGCGAAGCGACCGGGGGCGAAGGTAGGTATAGATGCCCCGGGCGCCAGGGAGACAAACCATTAGTGGGTTTATATCACTTTTTAAACCAAAATTTGAGGAGAAGGCGAAAAAATGATACCATACCCCGGGCGCCATCTACACTTTCCAAGTCCCTAATGACGACTGAGGGCGAAAAAAATCATACTATGCCAAGGGCGCCACTCAAGGCTATATCAGACGGGCAGCGTAGCGTCGGCGATTTTCGTGTACACTAGGGTATGCCACTCTACCAAACTTTCTCTTTACGTGACCGGTCAGACAAGATGTCGGAAATAGTGGACTTTTTTCTATCGGTTTAAAAATGTACACGATGGTGAAAGAAAACCGTCAGCAGCGAAGATCCAAACCCATCGGAGGCGACTTTAACGGTGACGTAGCTCGCCTTCCACGAAACCGAATTCCTGGCTTACAGGTTGTCTCAATGCGTCACGCGAGGAGAAACTGTTGGCGAGTGGCATTACCCTAGTGTACACGGAAATTACCACTGATTCTAGGTCCAATGGTCTGTCCTGTAGAGTTTTTTGAACGATTTTTGATTGCATGTCGCAGGTTACATATCGTATCCAGGCTATGAATATTACAGGAGTCGTCGAATTGAACCGGCGTCAAAAGTTTAATTTCTATTGAATATTTGGACTGTAAAATAGGCAAATTAGGTTGTAAAGATGTAAATGAGTTGCGTGAAGTCAGTTTTAAGAGAAAGTGCTAAGTTAAAGTTAGAGAACAACTGTTTAGATTTAGGTATCATTAGTCAAACATTTTAACAAAAAACAAAAATACCTTACACTGTTTCAGAGTAAGTAAGAAAATATGTTATTATATACTCGGATAGGAAACTTCTTTGGCTACAAGTTACTGTAATCATTTTATTAAAATAGTTTTAAAATAAGGTTAGGAAATTTTTGTTGTTGTTGTCCAAAGGTTGCCTAAATTGGACCTCAAACAGTTGCCTAAACTGGACCATTAAACCAATGGAATTATCATCTTAAACTACAGGAATAGGTCAGAAAGCAGTTTATTACGACTAGTTACAGTTCCAACTTATGAGGACTACAAGTCCAAGAAAAAAAAGACAATAACAGAGCACTAAAGTTGGATCAAAAACTACAGAAAGATACATATGATTTATGGCGAAACAAATGTAGAAGAGGAAGTAGTACTGTGCATAAAATGTCCTACTACACACTGGGCAAAAAACTGGGAATGAAAAAAACTTTTTGCTTTAACACTTTGGAAGCGGGAGACGTAAAAATACGTTTTTCTCGAATTACCCTAACA
>BGPR01009247.1:30211-58601 GCA_013235015.1 Araneus ventricosus | reverse complement strand
ATTTCGTCCAAAATTTGATACAAACTTACAATTCTGATGATATGTATGTGTATCAAATTTTATCCACCTAGCTATTTAAATTTGTTATCGCGTTCACATTAACAAGGACATATAGACAGACTTCCCGTGGACGAATTTTGTCCACAACTTGATAGAAACCTACATATGTGTAAAGACCACATACCAAATTTCATCCATGTAGCTTTAATAGTTTTCGAGTTATCGTGTTCACAGACAGACATTATTCCCAAATTGTGTTTTTCGGACTCAGGAAGCTCTAAAACGTGGAGATTCGTCAAAATCTCGAGTTCGAATTTTTTGACGATTACTATACTTTCTATTTGTAAACTTCGTATACGAGAAAGTAAAAATATCAAACTAATTTTAAGTTGCCTAGACAGTGAATAAAATGTGTACATATTTTTTTTTCATACAAATATGCATGATGAAATAGTGTTTGGTCTTGTTGTTAAGTTCTTCTCCACTCCCGATTACTTTTGATATACTCATTCTCTTATTTTCTTAATGATAAAATAGAATGTTAAAATAGTATTCCAGATCACAACACTCTTAACATGCACTAAACTGCTTCGTGTATTTTTCATACACACAGAACGGTTTTGTTGTCGAAAAATTGCATCCAGTGAAATTTAAGGTCTGAATAACTGCTAATGAAGTCGTTACTTTAACCATGAATACATACATCAAGCAGACACATTTCGTCTCATTCGCTGTTAATTCATTGTCAAGGTGAAAAACAAAATTTCGGTTCTAAATATTTAAAATGAGGCAAGCGTTAATAAAAGCAGACAACTCGATTACCTTAATCGTTTGAGTGTCGCAAGTGCGCGTTTCCGCTATTACTGTTTTTCGAAATTGTCATAAATTAAAACTTCCCGCTACAAAGAACTATTAAATGAAATTGCGACGAAGGAACTTTGTTTTTCTACAGTTCTGAAAGTGGAAAAAGTTGTGTCGATTCGGGGAGTTGGCTTCAGCACACAACAGGAAAAGCAGTAAGAGTCAGTGTCATCATTTTTCGACCACTGGTCGCAGCACTGAAATTGCGATTACCATTTGTTTCTCTTTCATTTAACCCAACAAAATATTTCTCGAAAATTTAGCTTTAAAAGCTATGTTTACTTTTAATATCATGTAATGAATCTGTCCAATCCCATACTTATTTCGCCAACTTCTTTGTCTTAAGCAATGGGATATTCGAAGAATATCTGTTAACTATATACTTCACAGTACTAATAAAAACAGCTGCAGGGAGTTTACCTTGTTAACCTCACAAAAAAAAAATCAATGTAGAGATTTCGAAAATGATTTAATAATGCGTAACTGTTCAACTAAAAGCTAAAAAGAAGCCATATATTTATTGCACCGAAATTAAGGCAGTTAGAAAGTAAGGCTATTTATCCGGTTATTACGCATAATAGCCGCTGATTATACAGAATAACCGATTTATCAATCACATTGATCGTAACATATATATAAATTATAATAAAAACAGCTAATAAAAATATTCGATTTCATATTAACTATTTTGAAATGAAATAACTGAAAAGTTACAATGTACAAATACACATTCAATAATTTCAAGGGGTTTTCAAACATTTTTGCCGCAAGGGGGCATAAGAAGCAGGTTGGGCGCCGAGTGTCATGCTGACAAGGGTCGATCCAGGGTTTTTTTTTTTTTTTAGGGGCCCATTTTTGAGGGGAAAAATAAAATTATTTTTGTGACAAAATTGAATGTGAATTGAAATTAAATTTTGCAAAAAGGACCGTTTTTACGAATTTAAGTTTTGTGAAGGGGTCGTTTTTATGAATTTTAATTTTGTGAAGGACCGTTTCTATGAATTTTAATTTTGTGAAGGGTCACTTCTATGAATTTTAATCTTGTGAAGGGTCAGTTTCTATGAATTTTAATTTGTGAAGGGTCAGTTTCTATGGAATTTTGTGAAAAGGCCGTTTCTATGAAGTGGAATTTTGTGAAAAGGCCGTTTCATGAATTTTAATTTTGTGAAGGGAGTTGCTTCTATGAAGTGGAATTTGGTGAAAGGGCCGTTTCTATGAATTTTAATTTTGTGAAGGGTCCGTTTCTGTGAAGTGAATTTTGTGAAGGGGTCACATGAATTTCCACTTGTGAAAATGTTTCATAATTTTAATTTCAGAAAGGAGCGTTTCCATGAAGTGAATTCTGGTGAGGTCATTTGCTCTATGAATCAATCTCCAGAAGGGTCCGTTTCATGAAGTGAAATTTTGTGAAGGGGCCGTTTCTATGAATTTTAATTTTGTGAAGGGGTCGTTTCATGAATTTGAATTTGTGAAGAGGGCCGTTTCTATGTTATTGACCTTTAGTTGAATTTTGTGAAGGGGCCGTTTATGAAGTGATTAATTTTGTGAAGGGTCGGTTTCTATGAAGTGAAATTTTGTGAAGGGGCCGTTTTTATGAATTTTAATTTTGTGAAGTGGCAGTTTCTATAAATTTTAATTTTGTGAAGGGAGCGTTTCTTTGAAGTGGAATTTGGTGAAAGGGTCGTTTCTATGAAGTGGAATTTGGTGAAGGGGGCCGTTTTCATGAAATGGAATTTTGCGAAAGGGCCGCAAAACGGCCCCAATTTTCGCTTGGATCGACCCATAGCTGACGATCAATGACTTCCCGCTTTTGTCATCGATTACCGACAATACGGAAACGAAAACAGTTTTTAGTACGGCATGACCTAAGCCAAAAGATGAAAACGAGCTCGGTACTTAACGTGTTAAAAGTCTGCCGTCATTCGCTGTTTATTTATTGGCTGACGCTTGGGGCTAGAAATAGTGCTGTTCCATTTCGAAATAATATAATGGTAAGGAAGAAACATGGATCGTATACTGCTCAGGTGTGATTTACTCAGTCTGCAGCACAGTTACAGAGCGTGACATATCGATAAAAAGAAATCTACTTGGTTCTATCAGGCAGCGGCATGTCACGATCGTGTAATTCTCTCAATACATTATTTTTCTATCTACTTAACAGGAAATTCTCGGCTATTGTTACAAGAACTTTTACAGAGTCGCTTTCGGACACGTCGATATTTAATGCGTATTAAACTGGCATGTGTAGCATTAAAGCACGGCGAAATTTTCTGGCAATCAATCCTTTAGACTTTGCTTTTAAAACTGCTATATTCGTAAGGAAGTTTTTGTATGAAGCGGCGAAATGTCAGTTACATCAGTAATAACGTTCATAACTCGAGTAACCAAAGATAGAAACAGTAAGAGTTTCAAGATATTCAAGTATAAATTATCGCAGATAAAAAAATAACAGAATCAGATGAATTCGAGTCATGACGGGATTCTGTCTAGATAAATTGCCTCAGACTTTCCTTCGATAAAACGCACAATTTAAAAAATTTTATTAAATGCACATTTAAAAATATTTTAAAATAAAACTGTAACACAAGATCCAAGGAAATTGAGAATTTCTGTAATAATTATCAGAAATTTAAAACCAGAACAGTAAATTTAAAACAAATTCCATCAGTTCAGAATAATTTTGAAAACGGTCCATTTTATACTCACGACATTTTTAAAATTAAATATCAAAAACAAAGGGAAATGAGTTGAATAATGAAGTTAATTTACTGCATTTTAGCACCGAAACACGAATGTATCTTTATAACCAGAGGGAGTGGTCTCCCCTAAACTTTCTCGTATACTACCCAAAAAGGTGTCATTTTCTCTGTAACTAGGGTTGCCACACGTCCCGTATACTATTTGTCCCGTTTGCTTCCTAAACTCTGAGTCATTATAATTTTAAAATGACCTGCGCCCTTTTTTATGATTATGTGTAAAAGGAAAATGATAACAATTAAAAAAATTGCGTAAGTTCTCAATTTCTACGCGCGCTGAGGTACCACAACTTTAAATAAAGTTTTTGAGATCGAAATCTTACTACAAATACCATGCAAGATTTCACCATACCTTCCATCTGGAGAATGTCAGAAGGAAGTTTCGGATTCAGGGGGTTGCCATAATTTCCCTATAATTAATATTAGATAAATACAAATTGGTATGACGTTTGCTAAGTCAAAGGGTTTAGGAGACATAATTTTTACAAGTATGCGATTATACAGACTGACAGACAGTCAGTCAACCCTTTGACGGATTTGGCCCAAACTTTGATACGGACCTACATTCATGATAAAACTGTGTACCAAATTTTATTCATCTAGCTATTCAAGTTTTTGAGTTATAGTGTTCACTTGACCGCGGACAGACAGACTTCCCGTGGACGGATTTTGTCCAAAATTTGATAGAAACCTACAAATTACATGTTAAGTTCACATACCAAATTTCATCCCTGTATCTCTAATAGTTTTCGAGTTATCGTGTTCACAGACATAATTCCAAAATTGTGTTTATCGGACTCGGGGAGGTCTAAAATATGGGAATTCGTCAACATCTCGAGTTCGAATTTTTTGACGATAACAATACTTTCTCTTTGTGTACTTCGTATATGAGAAAGTAAAAAGGTATCATTTGGCAAATTATAGTTCTTCAAAAATTACAAGATTTTCAGTTTAACTCCTTAAGGATCGTATTATTATTATTATTATTATTTTGGCTATCTAATAAGATAACCCATCCTGTTTCAGCAAGGGGTTGTCGTTCATCTACGAAGGCATAGAATACTCGAGATGCTTATGGATTCTACGTAATTTTTGCGCCAAATTATAAAGCTAATTAAGGATTAAATTTTAGTTTATGAGCCTAAAAATGTGATAATTCGATGCACGTGAGTATCACGGGCGCGAGGCTTAAGGGACTAACCCTTTGCGGCGCAGTGTGCCAGCTGATGGCACACATAATTTCACTCGCTTCTCAACCGTTAAATTCAACTATAAATGGAAAATAGGTTTAGGATAAGGCTAATAGTACTCCTTTCAGAATGTATATAGCAGCCTCATGAAATTTCGTTACGGAATAGGAATTATTAGAGATAAAGTTTGGGAAAATTCCTTAACTCGGAGATAAGAAATTTTTTTAGTTCCGGACGTTTACAATTTTAGCAAATTAACTCGAAAATTTTCCTCCAATATTCTTGAAGTTTTAATGTATGATTTTCTGCAAGATTCGACAATATTTTTTGAGTGTATCAAGGTGGATTTATCTAAGGGGGTTCTCATATGACGGGGGTGACCCCAAAGAGGGACGACCCCTTGGAATGAAGTTTAAACAATTTTTTGTAGATTCTATGTCTAGACAATTAACTAAACCCATTCATGATGGTTTTTTCATCATATTTTAAAAAATGTAATGTCTCGCGCCACAAAGGGTTAAGAAAAAAAAAACAGTGTGGAGAAAACGGGGAATAAATTGCCAAGATTCGTAGCTTCACCTTTGTATTTACACACCGACAAATTCATTTCATTAACAGCAATACCTTGGGTGCGAAAGATTGATGCAGTTGCAGTGACAATCGAGATAAAGATCCTCTAAATGGCTAAAAATATCTACATTCAAAATATACTTTTCTAAGAATAACGTTTCCGAAAAAATTAATCGCGATTTAACCAGAATCTCATCACAAGAAAAATCTTTCCACTTCCTCTGATGTAATATTTTGAAAACCGGAAGACCAAATTTAGTCGGAAATAAAACTGAAATATAAAACTTATTTCGGAGAATATCAACAGACTATAGTTCAATGACTGCCACAGGATTTCCTTATTTTTAATGTTCTGTATAGAGACGGACTTTCAGTACTTCAGAAACAATGACCCCTAAAGCCACCTCTTGATACATTTATAGAACACGCGTTTGCAGTCTCGCCAAACGCACTAAAACTGTTGCTACGTTTGAAAACAAATCTTTTTACTTTGTTTTGAAAAAGGAAGGGTCTGTAACCTTGATCGCACAAATACCTTGCCCAATTTACCCCATTAAAAGAAAAAAGTCGGTTGATGCACTTCAGCTGATCATTAGAAAGACCGTTTTTCCAAGTAAAAAGTCCTAAAATGAGGAGAGCGCGCCGGACCCTTTCGTGTTCAGCGGTCAGCAGGAAAGACACAAGATAGGTCAACGCTACGTAACAATTTCCATCGCCTAGCAACGGAACGGTAACTTAGCATCGAACTTGAGGGTTTCTCTGAATTCGTTAGAAGAAATTATACGATATTAATCGAATCTCGAGTCTGTAACTTTAGTTCGGGGAACTTCAAGATCATTTGGAGGACATTTCCGACTTTTACATGAAGGAAAATCACCGAATTTGGACCACCTGATTTTTTTTTAATGTACAGTGGTAGAGAAGCAATTGATAAAAAATTAGAATATTTTGGCAGTTTATTTATCTTAAAAATAATGTAATTAACTTTTTAAGAGATGCACTTTAAAGTAGAAAAAAATGACGGGAGGCTGTCTTTTTCAAACAGCCGCTGATGTTAAAGGCGTAGGACAATTTTACTCGCGTGATTCGTTTGTTCCTCGAAGTTTCGCTTTGTTACTAGAGATACTCTTTTGTTTCTCGAAATTACTCGCGATACTCTTGTTTCTCGAAGCTACTGATACCTTTGTTTCTTGTGTTACTCATGATACTTTGTTTCTAGTTACTTGATGATACCTTTGTTTCGGAAGTTACTGCTCTTGTTTCTCGAAATTACTCGCGATACTCTTGTTTCTCGAAGTTACTCGCGATACTCTTGTTTCTCGAAGTTACTCGCGATACTCTTGTTTCTCGAAGTTACTCGCGATACTCTTGTTTCTCGAAGTTACTCGCGATACTCTTGTTTTCAACTCAATTCTCGAAGTCTCGCTCGAAGAATCTCGGTTTCTCTATGTTACTCGCGGTACTCTTTTGTTTCTCGAAAATCTCGAAGTTACTCGTGATTTTCTTTTGTTTCTCGAGGTTACTCGTGATTTTCCTTTGTTCCTCAAAGTTACTCGTGATTTTCCTTTGTTTCTCGAAGTTACTCTCAATTTTCTTTTGGTTTAAACTCAATTTACTCAATGTTCAGCTCAATCACGAAATCTCGCTCGCGAAAACGTGGCAAGCGAGAGCGTCATCCAATTGTGCACGCGCACCTCATGCGTGTGACGTCACCACTTCATGCGTATTTTTGCCCAACTCTGCGACTCAGTAGTCGCTTAACTACAATTCCGATTATTTTTTTGTAAACTTCTGTTGTTACCCTTTATCTCTAAAATAAGACAATAGTGATGTTTTTAACACATGTAGTTACCGACATATAGAGGATCTCCCATACAACGTTTTTTTCTGGCGTTCTGGCGTGTGAATCGAATTCCTTCCCGAGACCCCAATGGGAGGAACGAAGTCCTACGTTAAAATGGCATAAAAAATTGAGTCATCGGTCAAATTAAAGAAACCGGTTTCCCAAACTAGTGATCCAATCCGATTTCTTTAAGCACAATTAAAGCATTCTGTGATTCTCAAATTCACACCAGCACACAATTTTGGAGCCCAAGAATGGCAGTCTTGTGCACTGTATCCTTTCTTCTTCTCAATACAAAACCAGGTAGCCTTATTTCTGTTCTTTTTGACCCAAACACTTGATATCTTTAACGCCTTTTTTTTCATTTCCAACTTATGAGGACTACTAGTGATTTTAGCTGCTTTCTGGGCTATTATTCCTCTAGTTAAAGATAACAGTTCAAATGATTTAAACAATCCAGTTTCAGCAACTGATTATGGTCCGATTTGAGTAACTTTTGGGCAACAACAACAACAATAAAAATCGCCTAACATGAGCTTTAAACTATTATCTTAACAAAATTATTACAGCAAACTGAAGCTGAACAAGTTTCCTCTCTGAGGGTATAATGGCGTATTTTGCTACTACTTTAGAATAGCATTAGGATTATTAGTCTTTTGTTGCAATATTGAATTGATGATATCTAAATTAAACACTTGTTCTCTAATTGTAACCATGAAACGCCTTCTCTAAAAAAGGATTCCACAAACCACATTTACGTTGTTGCAACTTAAGTTCCCTATTTCACAGCCCAGATATTTAATAGAATTGCAGTTACGATAGCGTTGCAGTCTAGATGACGGTCCAAATTCGGAAACTCTCCCTTACTAATGAAAACGAAGTAAATTTCACAATATAGAAGCAAACAATATTATAAATGGTTTGTAAAAATTAACGGTGATGGATGGACAAAATTAATACCAATAACATAGCCAAAAAATTAATTTCTCTTTCTTACCGATATCTACAAGAACTGGTACGAAAGAATCCAAAAGGCTTGACTTGCTTTTTAATGTTGAACTTCGTCATTTATTACTTTCCTACTTACATTTTCTACTTTCATCAAAAATAGATAAGAATTATGGCGAAAATTGAATGAATGAGCTATGTTAATAGCTTTTTTTTTCGCATAACGAATGCGATGTCTAATTCCCTTTGTAATGAAGTCCCATGTTAAGAGATGATATAAATATCATCAAATAAGATCTTAGATACACATGTCACATATTTCTCTGAAATTCGAAAGATTTTTACCTCTATTACATCAAATATGGATAAATCGGGTCTTCGGATACTTCTAGCTGCCATTGACCGAATGAAATTTGTAGAAAAATAAGAATCTGGAGAGTGACACCTTCTCCACCCCAAAACGCGCAGCACACACAGGAAGTCTTGTAGAGTACAACTACCAAGTTCCAGCAAGTCGTATTCACGCGTCGTGACAAGATGAAAAGGTGGTCTACAGGGTGACTACAGAAACTGTGAAAAAAAATTTCCCTGACTAAACTTACAACGTTTCAATGATTTACGGCTACTAATTATATTAGTTTCCTGGCTTTCTCCCTACTAAGAATCACTGAATGTGTACAATATACATTATTAAAAACACTTTTACCAGTTATTTAAAATGAAAATATATATATTTTTTGAAATTTAATTTTAATAATATGGAATGATCATCCTAAAAAATCTATTTAAACACTAGATTATATTTCTTATATGTAAAAAATACTGGAAATTTTAACAAAGTACTTTGCTTCTAAAACTGCATAAGAATTCTAAGAAACATTAAAACTACTCTTTGCAACACAAGTTAAATTATATTAACAGTAAAGGTTATTATGATCTTTGCTCAAAACTTTAAAACGGTTCAATAACTAATTAGTACTTTTTTCGTAAGTACCAGAATAACATGTTGCGGCATAAATATAAAAATAGTATAATTATACGTACCTAATAATATATATTTTAGCTAAGATTTAAACAAGAGAAACTGCCAAAATATTACTTCAAATCGTTATTCTTTAACAAATCGTAAGAAATTAATTGCTCTAATCAAAAAACTTATGCTTTTATAAATGAATATAAGTTGTTTTTTTAATTCCATTTATTATTACAAATAATGCTAGATATAAGATACTAATTTGTAGATAATAACTCGAGTAACAAGTAACTATTAATTTCCCCTGAATTTTAGATATTTTTACGTTTTCCCCCGACTTTTCCCTGATTTTTCCAGACGGATAAAAATCCCCGACTTTTCCAGACGGATAAAAATCCCCGACTTTTCCAGATCGATAAAAATCCCCGACTTTTCCCTGATTTTTCCAGATCGATAAAATCCCCAGATTTTTCCCTGAACGATAAAATCCCCCGACTTTTTCCTGATCGATAAAATTCCTGGACTTTCCGGATTGATAAAATTCCCTGATATCCTGGTTTTGTCCGATGTAGGATGAATCGAGGCTAAGGAGAGACATAACACACACCTTCCGTCTGTGGTGGAGATTGCAATATTAGCTCTGTGGGATTTGTTTCCGTATTCCCGATTCGCAAAGACGCACGACTTCGTAAACTAGAGGTTTTTGAAGACGAGAGTCTACGGCAAACAAAAGCAAGAATAAAATACGAGTTCCCTCGGCGAGAACTCTTTCCTGCCGCCCAAGATAAACGTTACCTAATCATCCCGGAATGCGTTTCCTCCTCATCGATTCCATTCCGCTGGAGTTGTCGAGTTACTCCGTTTCCTTGAAAAATGTTTTTTTTTCTTTTCTTAGGACGTCGGTCGCTTTCATTTGCCACAACCGCAGAAACACCTGTCCGTTTCACTGTAGCTCTTTTATTAGAACCTGTCGACTACTCCGACTTGGGTCATCCAGTGCACTTTCTTTAGTTATTTAGAAAAGATGTACAGAGCAGGCGAAATTTCGCGTTATTTTCACTGTAACATCGTAAAATATGAATAGTCAAGTAAGTGGTATCGAATTCGAATGGGTCAGCAGCAAGAAATTAGCAACCCTTTGCACTCGAGGCTTTTTTTTCACTAGGGCGAATCAGCAACTCGAGACGTTTCTCGGTGTTTTTGGTGAATTTCTTAACTCTAACTTAAAACGATTACACATACAAATTAACCACTTAACTGAATAGTTTTCTTTGCTATCTAATAAGATGACCCCTCCTGTTTTGGAAAGGGGCTGTCGTTTTCATTCATCTAAGAAGGCATAGGATACTTAAGATGTTTATGGATCCTACATATTTTTTGTGTCAAATTATAAAGCTAATTAATGTTTCAATTTTAGTTTATAAGACTACAATTTTGATAATTCGATGCACGAGTATTCTCGGGCTGTTAAGTTAAGCGGTTAATGTATAAAACTTCTATATTTTACCATTTTATCTATCTTTACATGTCTAAAAAGATAATTTTTTAAATATTAATCCTTTTGCCACGTCGAAATGAGCTCGGAAGGTCGACCGTCGAGAGCCAAGCCGGGGACTAATCTGATATATCCAGCGCAACACACACACAAAAGTCACTCCTCGATATCAGGGGTGGCGCCAGTGGGGGGACAGGGGTCCATACTCCCTATAGAGAATGTAGGGCCCCCCCCCCCGTCGGGGAAGTTTTTGTACTCCGCCGGGGAAAATTTTTGCACGGGGTATTCAATTAGTTCATACATAAAGATCTAGCGAAAATTTGAGACAAATTTCATTACAGTCGCCCCTCTCCCCGTACAGCAGGTCGTGCTCCCCCGGCGGGCAAACTAACGCCACTACTGCTGGACAGAGGAGAAACAGTGCAAGACCTGTTCAAACGGCGGGTCAAAAAGGACCCAGGCTTGGCCGGGAGAGGACTAACGCCGAAAACGGATTCCGGTCCGCGACAAAAGACTAATTTGAGATAAGAAAATATTATCTCCATTTGAAGGGATGACATTCTGCACTTCACAAGATTGTACCCAAAGAGCTTAGGAACCCACTCGAAAGAAATTAAACAAATGGTCATTGCCGCGCATCGAGTTTCCGCGTCAAACCAAGTGCTGAGCGAGAGTCATCTCTGGAGTTGCTGCATCGAATCATGTGGTGAGCGAGAGTCGCCTCTCGAGTGCAAAAGGGTTAATTCATAATCAAAATGAATACTGGATTCAATAGAAAGACAAATAGGCGTAAAGCAATTTGCATATGTATTTAACCTGTTAACCGGGTATGACCCCAAAATTAGTAAGTATTAAATGACCCCAAATAGGGTCATTTAACAGAATTTGGAATCAGAAAATATTAACATGTCAAGCGCTATGACTCGCGTCTGCGATTCGAACCATCTAATTAGATGACCCCTTTACTTCTCTGCTGTCTCTTAACTATAGCAGAGAAGGGGTAATCTAATTAGATAGATCAGTGTCAGTCACCGGTGACTGACATGGAGGTTAAGGTGTTAATAAAAAGTGCTTCTGTCAAGTTTCTTTGTACTAAATGTAATGATCAACACTCTCAAAATCATTGAAATTTCTTTACAAATTTTTTTTTCTTGTATCGAGCGACTTCTGATTTACGGAAACCAAATACCAGTAGAACAAATTGAAAAAAAAACTCCAAAATTAACTCAATACAGAACCAAAATTCAAAAATAAATTATATCAGAAATGCTATGTTTATTTCACTGAATTCGTATAGAAAGAAACAAATTTTCTGCTCTGTCGGTTATCTTCAGCGTGTGCGACACGGATCAAATATTAAATATTTGCTTGAAGAATAAAGAGCGCAGTTTAGAATTTATTTATTACTCAAACTACGATTATGCACGTCTTCTGTGCTGTATTTCACTTCTGTTGAAATTGGATTTAGCATAAAATACTCTTTAAAATGCCTAAACACGGCAGTTTCTAAAGCAGATATTAAAACTGAAACTTAAGTTGTTTTTTAATTACAATATTTAGACCGCTCAGTAATAAATGAGTCATTTCGCAAGGTAAGTAGAACATTTCATTCACAGAAAATAACCCCTATAACTTATACGGCCAACAAATGGATCTTGAAGGGAAAGGAGGAAAAATGATGGATCATGGTCAGTTTACTGCTACACTACCGTTCGCAACAATTCATTAATCTAATATCTGGTCCATTCCGATCAGCAGTGAACCATACAAACGCTTTGTGGTGTAATGTATTTCAGCATAGTATGAAGTATCGTCGAACCTTCTTTCTCAAAAATAATATCTTTATTGGACGTAGCACAAACATGTAAAAAACAAACACATACATTGCATCACAAACGTTACATCACTGACTGACTGACATCGAATTCCATCTTCAATCATCATTATTCGTTTTCGTTGCTAGGCAACGTTAGCAAAAGATAAATATATCGTTGCCACACTATTTTTATAACCTTTAGAAAAGAATTATGCCAAATGATATTTTTAATTAATTTCTTTTTCAGCCAAACGATATTTTTAAATTAATTTATTTTATGACCAAACGATTTTTTTCTTTTCCGTTGCTAGGCAACGTTAGCAAAAGACAAATATATCGTTGCCACATTATCTTTATAATCTTTAGAAAAGAATTCATGCCAAACGATATTTTTAACTAATTTCTTTTTCAGCCAAACGATTATTTTAAAATTAATTTCTTTTTATGGTCAAACGATTTTTTTTATCTAATTAATTTCTTTTCTTTCAATATTTTAATAATTCTACAAATATATATATTTTTTTTTATTCGTTACGAATATTACAGCGGAAAGAGGTATAGGAACATTTTTTGTTAAGATTCTATCGATGTCCAAGCGCTGCCCAAAAAAAGTTGCATGTCGCAGAAAATAAGCAGCCCTGAAAACAAAAACAAGGTCCTTGAAACCGCAGGTTAGGCGGAAACAAAGGCTGTGCCATCGAAGTTAAATGACCTACGGTAGCAGATGGCACTCAAAGCGGCAGCGTGTCATCTGCAGCTACCGTATCCGCATAAATGCATGAAAAAGAGGAAGCGAGCCATCACGGTCCAGCTGCCCAACCACGTTTTTACGGCACCCACGCCCATTTTTAGAGCCCCGCCGCGGGTTTTGTCTTATGAAAAGTTAATTGAGTATGGAAGGTGAAAACAACAGGTTGTTCACAATTTCACAACGCTTGTGTAAGCAATGGGAGTGGATGCGCTAACTACAAGGGTTATAAAATATGCTACTGAAATAGAAAAGATATTTGCATGAGAAGGAAGTATTGTCTTCGAAGTGTAAACACCTGACCGGGAAACTAAGTTGTTTTTACTGTAATGCTGTAGATGAAATAAATGAGCGGGAAAAAGAGTTAAAATCGCTCTTTCCTTATACAATAGAAAATTACTTATTGCAAATAGGCTCCACAAAAGGTGAAATTTTCATGGAAATAAACGATAGAATCACGTTTCGTAACGGACTGAATTATAAATTGTGTTGATGATCCCCGAAGATCAGCAGAGCTATATCAGGTCCATGAGCCCGTGCACCCTAAAGAAATCCAAAGTCCAGGGGAAGGGCTATCGGGCTGCAGCCCCCCAGAGCTAAACCAAAATTCTTGATTTAATTTTAAATCACTACAACTGTTTGATCTTAATTTTCATTTTAAAAGAATAGTAATAAAATCGTGAGAACATTGCTTTCTGACTTGACAGGCTCGAAAATTTTCCTACTTTTGTAGTCATTCCACTTGCACTTGTAGAGTTGGCGCGGTCGAAAACATTTTTTGATCAGCTATTTCATTGTATTTTTTTTATTAAATTATCGAAAGTATTGTAGTGTTCATTATTCTTATTGTCAGGAGAGGAAAGCCTGTAAAGTTAAAGAGTTTTGGTTTACATAAGCCATGAGGTTTGACATTCGTCACTACGATAAAAAATTTTTCCCCCCCCCCCCCCCCCCCCCCGACCGAATCCTGGATTCGCCACTGCAATAGAGATTTAGAAACAAGATCCCGTTTGGAAAGCCCCAGGCATGCAAGAATATGATCAAGTGTGGCCTGTTCTGCAGTACAGTTTGGGCAGATCTCAAAACACTTAGAATTATCAGAGAAAGTCAAACTTCTGAGAATTGTTTGGTCGCGTCTGCTGCAGTCAATTGATCGACAGCCACCTGGTTGAGAACCCTGGTACCAGTGAAGCATCGGTGGAATGAGCCAGATAGTTTTATTCCTGCTTTTAGCTCTAGAGAGCAGCTCCAAGTAGGTGAGAGGTGCAGAAGGCACTGAAGCATCATCAGCACCTGCTTTAGCAAGTGCATCTGCAATCTCGTTACCTTGGATGTTGACGTGAGAAGGAATCCACTGAAGGTGAATCCGGTAAGATACTGAGAGACTTTTAAATCTGTTAAGAACATTCATTCCTGTATTATCTCTTATGCCAATTGGCCAAATGTTGGATATAACTTCTGCTATCTGTTAGTATCCAAATTTCATAAAGTGTTTTACAGTTAATACATTAATTTTAGTCAGCATGTCTATGATTATTTGAAACATTCTTGCACTCGCATCAGCAGCATCTTCTCCATTTCAGCAAGTCATCATATAAGATGTTTTTGACTTGTAAGGGTGATCGACCGTAGTAGGCTATTTTTTTGGAGCAGTGGCGAATCCAGGGGGGTGGCTATCGAGCTGCAGCCCCCCCAAGAGCTAAACCAGAATTCTTGATTTTATTTAAAATCACTACAATTGTTTGTTCTTAATTTCCATTTTTAAAAAAATAATAAAAACGTGAAAACATTTTGTTGACGCCTACTCGTCCTTCCATTCGCCGCGGAGTTTCGCGCCATTTGAGGGTGCAGAGTTTAATGAACTTTAGCTGTCCACTTTCGTGACCTTGGGGGTGCGAAGTTGACCGGAGTTCATTCTCGTTTGGATCGCCTAAGCGAACGGACCCATGTGTCGTATTCCCCCTTGGGAATGAGAATCGTCTCTCTTTGAATGTTACTACTTAAGAATTTATTTAAATTGTGCCTTGATCGTTCATGTTTTTGTTAACATTTCTTCCTGGTTTTTGTGACAGGCACGAAAGTTTTCCTACTTTTTTAGTTATTCCACTTGTACTTTTAGTGCTGAAGCGGTCGAAAATATTTTTTGTCTAGTTATTTTCATTGTATTTTTTATTGACTTATCGAAAATATTGTAGTGTTCTTTATGATTCTTATCAGATGAGTGAAGCCTGTAAAGTTCAAGTGTTTTGGTTTACATAAGCCATGAGGTTTGACATTCGTCACGACGATACAAAATTTTTATGACCCCAGCCCCCTCCCCCCCCCGAAGCGAATTCTGCATTCGCCACTGTTTTCGAGAGACACTGGAGAGCAGACATCTGAACAGAAGCTAGAGAATTTGACGCCAAGAAAATTTTAAATTGAAAGTTTGCAATTATTTAACTCTTTATATGCCCGAATTAACTTACCAGCAACTTTTTAATTTTATTTTTGCGTCATTAGATAAGTTTTGGTGCTCAATAACCTAGGAAATTAGAAAAAAAATTATATTAATTAAAATAACTTAATATTTAAAAACTTTTAATTTCTCCCTTCAGCTGCCATCTATTCCGTGCTGTCGGAACGACATTCTTCGTGTTCTTGTGAATACTGTCGGAGAAAACGGTCATAATCTATACTTATAAAATAGAATGGTTGTGTGGTGTGTCTGCGATGTCCAGACGAATCTATCCCACTTATAGCCACGAAATTTGGCACACAGGTAGTCGTAATGGTGACTGAATGCGCCTCGAAGCCGGAATTTTAAAATTTAATCTAGAATTTTTTTTATTTAGTGTTTTGTTTTGGGTGATTTTTCGCACTCATTTCTCAATAGCATGACTTCGAATAACTGTACGATAAAAACAGGTTACACCATCTGAAAGTACAACGATTTCCGTTCTAATGAAATTTCTTTCGTACGTCTAATGTAATTTACTGAATTTTGAAAAATTTATGAAAGATAGTCACTTTTATGGTGTTTTTTAATAAAGATTTCTTCGAATTATCGCATCTGACGTTCTAACATTTCTATAATTTTCATTTTTTTTTTCAGCTTATAACTGGAATGTTTATGTCGGATTTAAAACAAGAACTGTTAAAATAACTTTTTTAAATTAATTTTTCCCTGATCAGTTCAAACATTTTTTTTTTGCTAGCGAGATTTAACAGCGAGGTTTCTCCGGACGATTCCAGCACGCATTGTTGCAATTTCATTGGTTGCTGCGCGACCTTCCTCGCGGCAGGTGACGTCATATGCTTTCATTACAATCCGATTTATACCGGCAGGTGACGTCATTACATTCGCGTCATCGTCATCTCAATATATACATTTCTGTTTTGATAAATGTCACTAAAAATCAATAATGTGTATCTTTTGTTTTGATTTTGTTTTCAAAACTTTTTCGTGCCATTGCTTGCATTTTTTCCCCAGTCCTGAATCCACGGGTAACGCCGTGCGCGTACTGCTAGTAAGAATATATAAGCGTGATTAAAGCGGGACTTTTAAGTCCCGTCGGGAGATAAGGGTGAAACGCTTTGTTTTCTATGTAACAGTAATGTTTCTATAGAAAAATTCCTCTCCCTTCCCTCTCACTCCGGAATAAAATCACGGGGCAATGCACGTCCGACCCCTATAAACACCATTTATCGAGGAGGAAGCGGCGCAGCTCCGGAAATCCAGTTTCACGCTCGACAGGGCGGAGGGGGGGGGGTCTTTCAAACTCGGGTAAGTGAATCCTACGCCCCGGTAGAAGGGCGCGCTTTCGGCATCACGTCTGTGATCGGCAGCAAGGTCACGCGGGACACCACAGCCGTCTCGTGCATCCTCTACACAAGAGGGACGGATGGCCAGAGCTTCTGGCGCATCACGGGCACAACCCACATCAATTGCGCCAGCATATTATTAATCGGCAATTAGACAAATGGCTTGTCATGTATTTGTGCACATCATTACTCTTCAAAACATGCAAAATTGATTAAGTTTCATCAATCATTTCCGCAAACATTCTGAACAACGATCCAAAACTTTTTACATTATCTTCGAAAAGTCCCAGAACAAATAATGAAAAGTGCTTAACCCTTTAACATACAACGTCGTCTCCGACACGAGCATCGAATTACAGAATGTTTGATATTTAATTCCGTCATCAAGCCAACGTAATAATTCCTTTTAAATACAAAAATCACCTGGGACACTTTTCAATGCCTCGACTATCCTTTACCATCTCAAACGGATTGAAATAATAAAATATCCCAGATGGGGGCATCTAATTAAGAGATTAAAATCGTATGGCAAGGGGGTTAAGTTATTTTTCGAATAGAATGCATCAATCACTTTAGGAAACAAATCAAATACCCACCATTGAGAACCACTTTCATGGAGATTAAAATCTACATTTCATCTAAGTAACTCTACCGCAAGGCATTTAAGAGTAGGGAGAGAAGCTACAAGTCGAGTCCATCAGACAGTGCTATGCCACGTTTGGGTTATTCTACTGATGCAGCCTTTTAAATAACAAACATTAAAAGTTCCAACAACAAATTTACTTTTTACATTTATTTATGTATTTGATTTTGTGGCATCTCATAAAATATAAAAATAGTAGTCTTAATATCCCGCGGATATGAAACAAGTAATAGAGAAAGTTTTATGCGATTATTTTTACTTTCTCGTATACGAAGTATACAAAGAGAAGTATTGTAATCGTCAAAAAATTCGATCTCGATATTTTAATGAATCTCCACGTTTTAGACCTCCCTGTTTCCGAAAAACACAATTTTGGAACTATGTCTTTCTGTGTGTCACTGTGAACACAATAACTCGAAAACTATTAGAGCTACGGGGATGAAATTTGGTATGTGGTCTTTAAACATAATTTGTAGGTTTCTATCAAATTTTGGACAAAATCCGTCAACGGGAAGTTTGTCTGTATGTCCGAAGTCATGTGAACACTATAACTCAAAAACTTGAATAGCTAGATGGATAAAATTTTGTACACAGTTTTATCATCATGAATGTAGGTCCGTATAAAATTGATAATACCAATGAAATAACAAGGGGCGATTGTTTTCCGGTATTTTCTGATAAATCTATTTTTTAAAAATTTAAGAGTACCCAAGACTCAAACTACTACGGATTCTCCGTAGTTCCTGCGCAATTTCGGCTTCTAATACGGACTGCACAAATTATAATCTATACTACGGAGTTCTAGGTTGAAATGTTTTATTTAAAATATAATTAGAAGTTCTAATTTTCATTTCCTTAAAAAATCATTTCATGAGAGATTTTTGTAGCAACATGAAATTTTTTTATAAGAAATATGAAAAACCAGGGAGAAAAAATTAGGTTTTTTGAAGAAAAGTTTTCACATATTTCTTGTTGTTTACTTTGGGTTGGTTTTTATGGCGCAAAAGCCATTTTTGGCCATGTTGCGTCATGTTTACTTTGGATTATGCTGATTCAATCCAAATGAATTTTTTAGAAAATGCCATAACATAACTAAGAATAACTAGCTCACTTAAGAATGGCCACATAAGAATTTATATATATATTCATTAAAGATATTCATACAAAATGTTATATTTTTAATATTGTTTTGTTATCAATTTTGATGGGTTTTTTTCATGTGTGTTATAGAATGCTATTGAAAACTCGTGAACTAAGACAAAATAAATTAAATCAATTTCTTAAGTGAAAAAATCATTAAAAATTGCATGCAAAAGTTGAATCTGCGCCGTAATAAATGAATACATACGCGTTCCCTACACATACTTTTCCTGCTAAAATTTCAAGTATTTTTTCATGAAGCCACAATTATCCCTGAGTAACATAAAAAAAACTGCAAAACGCATATTAATTCATGAATAGCTAGTTACATTACCTTCTATTCAAACAGCAGCGTCCGATAGTTGGTTCCGAAAGAGAAGCAATCCAAACGAATTTTCTCGGCAAGTCAAAAAAGACCTGTTAACCGTGACAGGCATACGCAACGAATGTAATTCCACCCGACACCCTCCGCAGTGCGAGCAGAAAAAAAAGGGGTTTGGCACCGATGCAAAAGAAATCAGGTGGGTAAGGAAAGGAAAGCTTCCCGGGATCTTCAACTTTCGCTTTCCATTTTCTAAATATAATGGCAGACAACCCCTTTCTGACACTATCGGCGCATCTCAAAGCTGAGATCTCTGGGAAGAAAACTGTTCTCAGAATTTTGAAACAACTTTCCCGAAGGATTTCGAGACTAAATTGTACGAAAATTCTCTTCCGAATAATCCATTGCAATTCACCAAGACTTGCATCGCACAGTGTAATTTCGACAATTGCAATTCACCAGACTTGCGTCACGGATGATAATGAAATTTCGACAATTGCAATTCACCAAGACTTGCGTCTCTCAGTGTGTAATTTCGACAATTTCAATTCACCAAGACTTGCGTCTCTCGGTGGCCAATAATTTCGACAATTGCAATTCTGCAAGACTTGCGTTTTCAATGTATGTTCGACAATTGCAATTCACCAAGACTTGCGTCGCACAAGTGTGTAATTTCGACAATCTAGTTGGAAAAAATTAATATTTCAAACACAAAAGTTGATTGTTCGGTTTTTAGGATAAATACTGCTAATAAAATACAAATCTGTTTAACTGAACAACGTATTTTAATATACGAGTAATTTTAAAAACGTTTTTACAATAACATAAATATTAGCTCCATGTATACATACACACAGAAACATGTTATATGAGAAACACTGGTGTTATAGAAAAAATAAAAAAGTAAATGTATTTTCTCAGATAAAATATTTTCTTAATATGCAATAGTAAATATTTGAGAAAAATCGATCTAAAAATATAAGCAGAAAAGTGGAAAATTGACATTGAGTGAAAACAATCGTACAAAAGTGTTTCACGCACGTTAGAATATTAGTTAAGTATGTTTTCATTCTGAGCTACTGCTCTCTTCTGATGAGTCCTCAGACACGATAATACCACGAAAGAGTCATAATATTTTCCTTTCCCGACACACCATTAGACCAATATGGAGAGACGCAAGCCTACGTCAAAACTCTAATCTCATTGCGACATTACCTATAGTTGCATTAGATCCTTTATTCTAATTATAACCATTTCATACGCACATAAGAAATTCAAAATCCTTTTTTTTTCGCCCACGCGAGCAATTTAAAGTAAAATGATTTACGAGCCAACTCATAAAGCCAGCAGCATTATGGGATTCCATTAACGCTCGAGTAAATTAAGCACCACTGAACCGAAGGAAGAGATAACTGAACTATTCGACATGAATGGAACGTGTCGATTGAGAAATGTTCCTTACAGAGCAAACCGTTAATCGAAACCGGTAGGAAATTAAAAGAAAACACGAATTAGGATATACTGTTGCAAGGTTCCAGGTTACGGAATCGTTCCAGGAATAGCTTAATGGTTAAATGTCACTCGATATAATTTACGGACGAAGTGAACCATAAAAACGGCCCCGCTGAACCCGAACTACTACCTCTGCTTAGATATTCTGGGAACAATTAGATACCGAACGAAGAAGGGAAACCTCAAGAGGATGTCCTGAAAAATTCAAGAAATACAGAGGGGAAAAGTCGATCGCCGTACGATGAAATAACGAATTTAAAATTCCTCTGTTTGGTTTGTTTCCCATCTGGAAATATTATACAAGAAGATGGCTAGTATGATGCAAGTTGTTATCCAGAACCAACATCTGTAAAAAAACGGATTTGAATTGGACTGGATTTGGATTTTCTGGCAATTTACGGCCACTTAGACCACCGCAACGGCGCGTTTCCTAACCGATTTTTTTTTTTTTTTTTGAGAAACGCTCTCAACCGTAGTTGTAACATTAGGGTTTTTTTTATTAATAATTTTTGAAATGTGATCCACAATTCTCGAACACCCTTGTAGAAGAGATACATTAAAGAATGCCTTTAATAACTGTCGGAGGAACCAGCGGGAGTAGTCTCCCCGAAACTTTCTCGCATACGACCAGTAATGTGGGGTGAAAAAACACCCAGTTGGTAGGTAAATATTCTTGGGGTATTTACCCAAGGCCTGGTTATTTTGAGAAAAAATTATGAATGATGATTTACAAAGAAACATATAAAATTTATGAATTCTAAAAAACTTAATATTTTGCAAAAAATTGCTAATGTTCGCAATTGTTACGCGCGCTAAGGTACAACAACTTTATTTAACGTTTTTGAGTACGAAATCTTAGTATAGATATCGCACAAGATTCCACCGTACCTCTGGTTAATCACAGGCATCCATCTGGAAAATGTCAGAATGAAGTTTCGTTTTACGGCTCGATACAATTTCCTTAGTAGACCATCAAGGTCAAACACCAACCATACTAACTTGAGTAAAATAAGCGAAACGCTCGCCAACACACAGTCGTAATGTGCATTTTGAACACCTGTTTTTTAACCGACTGAGATGAAAATTTGGACCAAAATTTTATCCATCTAGCTATTCAAGTTTTTGAGTTATAGTGTTCACATGACCGCGGACAGACTTCCCGTGGACGGATTTTGTCCAAAATTTGAGAGAAATCTACAAAGTGTGTGTAAAGATCACATACCAAATTTCATCCCCGTAGCTCTAATAGTTTTCGAGCTATCGTGTTCACAGACAGACACACAGACATAATTCCAAAATTGTGTTTTTCGGACTCAGGGAGGTCTAAAACGTGGAGATTCGTCAACATCTCGAGTTCGAATTTTTTGACAATTACAATACTTTCTCTTAGTATACTTTGTACACGAGAAAGTATAAAAAACCAACAATCATTAGGAAAGTGGCTTCATCCATTTCTAAACGTTTTTGTTTTTGCACAGCTAGTCCAGTAAACGAAGGTACAAAATCGGGGTGGAAAAAAACATCAAATAATATAGTTTTGAAAATTGGTACACATGGTCGTGAGGGGCTTATGATGAACATGCTAAAAGTCCCCCGTCCCGGGGGGGGGGGGGAGCTAGCACCGCCATTTTGGATTTCATCCTCCTTTTTTAGTTTTTCCTGAATATCTCGAAAAGTAATGAATTTTCAAATTACAATTTATTTAACAAATTAAAGAGCGTAAAATTCCCTACATATACATACCTTTGTTTTTCTTTCAGCTTTAATAGTTTCCGAGATAATGGGTCTCAAAGTTTATAGCCATCTTGGATTTCAGTCCCCTTTTTTAATTTTTCTTGAATATTTCGAAATCTATTCGATTTTCTAATTTTATGTAATCAGCAAATTAAAAATCTTAATTCCCTATAAACGCATGCTTTTAGTTTTGTTTTAGCTTTAATTGTTTGAGATAATGAGCGTCAAAAATTTGCCGCCATCTTGGATTTCATCCCCCCCCCCCTTTTTAGTTTTTCTTGAATATCTAGGAAACAATTAAAGCTAGAAAAAATAGTAACAGTTGTTGGGAATTTTACGATCATTAATTTGTTGTATTACATGTAATTTCAAAATCAAATAGTTTTCGAGATATTGAAAAAAAACTGAAAAAAGGGGGATAAAATACAAGATAGCGGCAAAATTTGAGACTATCAAAAATAAAAGCATTTGTTTGTAGGGAATTTTAATCTCTTTAATTTGCTGATTAAATAAAATATGAAAATTGAATAGATTTCTAAATATTCAAGAGAAGCCAAGAAAGGGGGATGAAATCCAAGATGGCGGCAAAATGTGAGACTCATTATCTCGGAAACTATTAAAGTTTAAAGAAAAATAAAAGTATGTATTTGAAGGGAATTTTTCGCTCTTTAATTTGTTATATCATATGTAGTTTTAAAATTGAATGGCTATCGAGATATTCAAGAGAAACTAAAAAGGGGGGATGAAATACAAGATGGCGGCGCGAGCTAACCCCCTAGGAACGGGGTTGAAAATCTACCATTTTCGAGAGACATTATCTGGGAATCTATTAAAGCTAGAAGAAAAATAAAAGCATGTATATGTGGGAAATTTTACGCTCTTTAATTTGTTAATTGGCATGCAATGTGAAAACTGAATATTTTTTGAGATATTCAAGAAAAACTAAAAAAGGAAACCAGAAAATGCGCATCGGCTTCTGCCAATCGATAGTTATTGCATAAGGAATTCTCTCTCTGTGGCAAATTTAGAATGCCGTAACGCCGCGTTACCTATCTGCCAAAAAAACTTTTTTATTTACTCTCTCATTTAAAAAAACCCGTAGTTGTAACATCACTAGGGTTTTTTTTTTTTAATTTTTGAAATGGGTCCCACAATTCTCGGACATCCTGTATTACAAACAATTTTAACCCCTTTCTCCTCGTGCAACTGAATAGTGGACTCTCAAAAGAGTCGCAGAATAGTATGAATTATGCATTTTGTGTTGGAAATTGTCGTTTTTCGAGAAGCGAACAAGGTAATTTTCGCTGCCGAGGTGCGTTTGAACTGTCGTTTTCGTTGGCAAACCCAGATGTGCTATTTTTAGAAGTTTCTTACTATTTTCTGAGCATAAATTCTTATTCCTGTACATTTCCTGTGAAAAATAAAATCATCAATTGTGAGTGTCGCTATATATATACGTGTCATGGAAGTCAAGAACATCACTGATGCTAAAGGCATCACTGACTTAAACGCATCGGTTTAAGTGAGTGGATAATCACCATTTTTTTACTTTCTAGTATACGAAGTATACAAAGAGAAAGTATTGTAATCGTCAAAAAATTCGAACTCGAGATTTTGAAGAATCTCCACATTTTAGACCTCCCCGATTCCGAAAAACACAATTTGGGAATTATGTCTGTCTGTGTGTCTGTGAACACGATAACTCGAAAACTATTAGAGATAAAGGGATGAAATTTGCTATGTGAACTTGACACATAATTTGTGGGTTTCTATCAAATTTTGGACAAAATCCGTCTCGGTAAGTCTGTCTGTCCGCGTTCATGTGAACTCTATAACTCAAAATCTTAAATAGTCAGATGGATAAAATTTGGTACACTGTTTTATTATCAGGAATGTAGGTCCGTATCAAATTTTGGACCAAATCCGTCAACGGGTCGACTGTCTGTATAATCGCATACTTTTGAACGCAATAATTCCTTTAAAAAATTACTTTGAGAAATAAAATTTGGTATGTGGCCTTCTTACCTTAATGGTAGATTTGTGTCCAATTTTTGTATCAATCGGTTAAAAAAAAAGGCGCTCAAATTGCAAATTTCGTTTTCTTTATCTTCCACCCAGCCCTATTGGTAATCACGCCTGCTTTTAATTCCACTTCCGCACTGAACGACCTTCGGAAATCGTGGTATAACGTTTCGCTTCTTTTTTTTCCTCCGCTGCGTTAGGGGTTCTTGTTCGTTTCACTACCTTTTACCTTATTTTTTTTTTTCATGTGTTAGGGAGTATACGAGAGATTTAATATGAAATACAGATTTATCCGTTATTTCAGAAATTGTGTGAAAATAATTAGCAGATATCGATCATTAGGTAGATTTTAGTAGAGCAAGACTCATCTACAAGTTTGCGCGCTTTTTATTTCTTATGACGGCCACTTTAATGCAATCTTGGTACATGTACATTTGGCGGGATGTGGGTTCAATTTACCTTTACTCCCTCTTAAACCAGCGGGAGTGTTCTCCCCTCTACTTTCTCGTATACTTCCCCAAAAAAGTGCCGTTTCCCCTTCCCCCGCGTGGCTAAAAAACTTCGAACCTACTGTTACCCAGAATCCAGTGGCTATCAGAAGGTTTTCCATTATAGTGATTGAAAAATATTTAGGTAAAGAATCAAATTCAAAGAGATGCGTACCGAATAAAATGCATGTATCACACACTTCCACTCTTACCGGCTCAAGGACAAACTGACGTAATTCGCTACTCCGTAATGAAATTCCGTTCCTTTCGCGTGCACAGAAGATTGCTTCCAGTACGCATGCGCGTGGAGATTTGAAGAGAATCCGTTAATTAAAGTATACAGATCGACAGACAGTCAACCCTTTGACGGATTTGGCCCAAAATTTTATACGGACCTACATTCATGACGATAAAACTGTATACAAAATTTTATCCACCTAGCTATTCAAGTTTTTGAGTTATAGTGTTCGCATGACCGCGGACAGACAGACACTTCCCATGGACGGATTTTGTCCAAAATTTGATAGAAACCTACAAATTATGTTTAAAGACCACATACCAAATTTCATCCCCGTAACTCTAATAGTTTTCAAGTTATTGTGTTCACAGACAGACATGATTCCAAAATTGTGTTTTTCCGACTCGGGGAGGTCTAAAACGTGGAGATTCGTCAAAATCTCGAGTTGGAATTTGTTGCCGATTACAATACTTTCTCTTCGTATACGAGAAAGTAAAAAAGGAAATTCCAAGTATGAGAGAAGTATGCGAAGTTTTGAAAGTTTGAATACTCTCCATTTTCAAATTAATTTTTAAACATCTTTTCTACTAAAGGAGAGAATATGACCAATATCTTTGAGAAAGAACTATATAGGAATAAACACCATTTATAAATTTCGGATTCTTTTTAACCTGGTTCTGTTTTAGCTTGTAGAGTTCGATAAGCAAGAGAAAACGAAGATTTAATCATATTTTTTGAACTCAAGAGTTGTTTAAAATTTCTTTTTCTCGGAAGTGACATCTCTTGTCAAAGTGAGTTACAATTACGCACAGCTAATTTATGTATTATACTCAAATGTGTTGGAAGGAATTCTCAAATTTAACATGAAATAATCATAAAGATATGAACTCTGTGGGGATGTGTCAGATGAATACAAAATATACACTTTTGCATTCGTGTCTTCTGGGATTTCAGAGTCGATTTATTTATTTTGTTAGTCGCAAATGTTGAAAGTTACAAACAAACCTGCATAGCTGTGTCAGTGAAGCTTGAATTTCATCATTTTCATTACGTATCTTACTTAACTTTCCATGATCCACGTGATTTCTGACGTGAAAAGTAGAGAGAAAATTAAACAAAAAATGCAGATATAAAATCTTCCTCTACCAGCCCGTAATTTACCCGTAGTGATGCTACTTCAATTTCACGCATCGAAACCTAGCATTTACGGCATCTCCCACGCTGTGAATGTTGAGATATGCTAAGCATATAATTATCGTGTTTCGCAATTCTTTTCCCTCCGTTCGACGACAGCTTTGTGGCAACGGGGCGCACCACTTCCCTACCTGGCACCCGTCCAGCCATCCCGCTGACGCAAGGCCGCAAACACCGAACCTCTCCAAGATCCTCAAATGAATCCTTTCTTCCTTTCCATACATGTTGACAGCAAAAAGTAGCGACTCCGTGTTTGTAAGATATTCATTACTAGCAGTACGCGCACGGCGTTGCCCGTGGAATCAGGACTTCAACAAAATGAAAAAAAAAAAACCGCCCACAAATGACATGAAAAAGTTCTGAAAACAAAACAAAAGATGCACATTATTTGATTTTCCCGCTTATTTTCCTTCGCGATAATGATATTTCAACTGTAGAAAAACAATACAGAGTATGTTAATCCGAAACAATTTTAAAAAATTGCAATGCGATTGTTATACAGCAAGTAAAATATGCGAGACAAACACGTTAAGACACTGCCTAAAATAATCGAGGTCATTCAGTTAAAGGTTATGATGTATCCTGCGCTCTGCATCGTCGGCCAATCAAAATTGTCAGCAACGTTCCGGAGAAGTGTCGCGGGAGGAAACTCGCTAGAGGGAAAATATCTTTCAACTGACCAGGAAAAAATTAATTTAAAAAATGGGAGAAGATATTTTAACCGTTTTTGTTTTAAATCCGAGAGAACCGTTGCAGTTATAAGTTGAAAATAATAGTGTTATTAGAAGGTTGGATATGCAGCAAATTTAAAAACAAAAATAAAATTTCTATGGCAAAACCGACTGTTTTTAAAACAATTCTCAAAATTCAGTAAATTACGTTTAAAGCTCAAAACAAACTTCATTAGGACGAAAACTATCGGTCTGTATAATTTACTTTTGAAAAAGAGTCCGTCATCTCCACGCGCATGCGTACTGGAAGCAATCTTCTGTGCACTCGAAAGCTATGGAGCGAATTACATCAGTTTGTCCTTGAGCGGAAAATCGGTACGCATCTCTTTCAATTTGATTCTTTACCTAGATATTTTTCAATCACTATAATGAAAAACCTTCCGATAGTCATTGGGCTCTGGGTAACAGTAGGTTCGAATTTTTTTAGCCACGCGGGGGAAGGGGAAACGGCTCCTTTTGGGGGAGGTATACGAGAAAGTTTAGGGGGGAACACTCCCGCCGGTTTATACTTAATTTTGGAAATGAATATTTATATATTTGGTAAAACGAAATTCGGTGTCAATTGATTCATCATTTCTGTCTTTCATGCTTTTTATTTTCTAAACACTGCCAATTGTGCATGAAATTTTTTTTCTACAAGTTTCCTTAACCACTTAACTGAATAGTTTTCTTTGCTATCTAATAAGATGACCCCTCCTGTTTTGGAAAGGGGCTGTCGTTTTCATTCATCTAAGAAGGCATAGGATACTTAAGATGTTTACGGATCCTACATATTTTTTGTGTCAAATTATAAAGCTAATTAATGATTCAATTTTAGTTTATAAGACTACAATTTCGATGATTCGATGCACGAGTATTCTCGGGCTGTTAAGTTAAGCGGTTAATAAATCTGTGACAGTCGGGTCTGAGATATTGTTGGAAAGCTAAAAGACCGTTTTAGACGGACACAAATCTTCTAATCATTAAGAATGAACTAATTCCGTTCCGCTCCCGAAGTGATTTGTTTCGAACGGCGGTCATTGTGCCCGGCCGTTGAATGGTGGGGAGTCAGAATTCAAATGACTCTGTAATTAACAGAGTATAAATAGCAGAAACTCGTACACTCACTGTCGAGTCTCCATTGCTTTATTTTTCAAACCCATTCTCGCTTCGACCTTCGCGTCAACAATGGGGAGTTCAAGCATCGTGTGCTCGACACCGTTTAATGTTTTTCCCGAGGATGTTGTTCACGACCCAATGAACAAGCAGATGAGAAAGCGATGTCGATTTTAACCTAAGGTGCATTTAACACACTTCAACTGCCGCCCGTACCTTTATTTCTTGTAAATCTGGTGGCCGTATTAGATAATTGGACATTTATCA
>BGPR01009247.1:0-30201 GCA_013235015.1 Araneus ventricosus | reverse complement strand
CCGGAGGATGTTGTTCACGACGCGCTGAACAAGCAGATGAGAAAGTGGTGTCGATTTTAACCTGAAGAGCATTTAACACACTTCAACTGCCGCTCGTGCATCTATTTCTTGTAAATCTGGTGGCCGTATTAAATAACTGGACATTTATCATTGCATTACGCCGTCTTATCAAACACTGCATAATATTTTACAAAATGACTTCAGTAACATTTTTTACTATCGAAAAGTTTTCTTGTTATACCACATATGACAAATACGTCGAAATAGCAACTAGACTTTGCATAGTTTTTGCACTATTCTAATGTTTTAGTTGAACTTTTTTACAAAATGAATAACTTTTTATACACTTCGAAAATAAAATCGCGCAAATGGCTTCAGGTTTTTTTTTTCTTTACTTAAAAGATGTTAGCGTCGTTCATGAAATTTAATTTTTAGTCTTTTATCTTTTTGGGCTTTTACATCTTAATCCATTGTTTAAGGTATCCGAACACGTTCGGAGCAATTTTTTTAAAAATTGTTTTATAGGAACACCATAATATGTTTTTTAGATTTGAACTTTATAAAGATTAATAATAGAGTATTATTTTTGAGTATAAATTATGAATTTTCAAAAAACCTAAATTTGTTTTGTTTTTTAGAGGAAATTTTCAAAAACTTCAAACATGCTAGAGGTCAAACTTTTGTAATAATTCAAATAAAACTATTACTAAAATAAACTACATACTATGGACTAGTGCTTGTACTAGGATCTTAACATTCTTTGGATAAATAAAAATTTCAGAGCTAATCGAACAATCATTATAAGATTTTCAGAAAATGTTTTATGTCATTTTTCAAATAAAAGACCATAATTAAAAAAATATTGTTACAATATACATTATTCTAGTACATTCGCTAGAGACACATTTGAAGAAAGTGTTCACAAAATTTCAGAACAATCGAATGATAATATCTTGAGTTATCATGTTTGAAGTCTGAAAATTATGCATAAAATCTAGTTTCTAGACAAATCAAATTTTAGTTTTGAAACACGCTTAAATTAAGTATCTAAACTTTAAAAACATTCCTAAAAATATACTAACATCATATTCACTTTAAAAAATTCAGTTTAAAGGAATTTTTAACAGGTTTCTGTCCCTTAAATGACAACTTTCGGTTATTTAAACGCCCATTTCCGGTTTTCAGTTTGTTATAAAACAATTAATATCTCCTCTTCTAATTAAAGATAACAATCTAATTAACGTACCATCTACTCTTCTAATTAACGTACCGTCAAAAGTAAATATGTTTTAGAAAGGTAAATGAATGAACTATCTAAAACAGGGGTGGCGAACCTTTATGTATCAACGTGCCATTTTTTCTAAAAAAAAGTTTAATGAGTTCATAGACGTGCCGTCAAATAGTACCGTCAATGCTTCTTAGTGAACTTTGTGATCGGTGGCGTGCCCAAAATAACCGAACGCACGCGTGCCATTGGTTCGTCATCCCTGATCTAAAACATCAAAAATAAAAAATAAAAAATGGGAATTTTGGCCGAAAATCAACTTTTTAACGTGTTCGGATACCTTAAATTTTGCGAATTTCACTTTCCACTATTTTATAATGGTTTGTTTTTTCGTGTTGAATAAATTTTAACCACAGTTTCGGCGCAACTTATTCAATTTCAGGAGCTTGGACTTTTAGTAAGTCCATCCTAAACCCCTCGGGAACATTTATATCAATTTTCAAAGCTATATGATTTTTTGTTTTTCTTCAAATCCTTCATTTATTGTACTATCGATTAAGATTTTTTACAAATTCATCCATTTTAAAATCAATTATCTCAACAAATATTAAAGCCTGAAGAAAACTCAAAATACCCATTTGTAGGGAATCGCACTATCTTTAATTTGTTGAATCATATGTAATTTGAAAATTGAATAGTTTTCGAGATATTCAAGGAAATCTGAAAAAGGGGAGGAAATCCAAGATGGCGGCAACCTTTGAGACCCATTATCTCCGAAACTATTAAAGCTGGAAGAAAAATAAAGTAAGTACTTGCAGGGAATTTGACGCTCTTTAATTTGTTAAATCACATGTAATTTGAAAATTGAATAGTTGTCGAGATATTCAAGAAAAACTAAAAAAGGGGGGGATGAAATGAAGATGACGGCGCGAACTCACCCCTCAGGACCGGGGACTTTTGGTATGTTCATCATAAGCCCCTCACGAACATGTGTACCAATTTTCAAAACTATATTTGTTTTTTTCAAAACCATTCGCGTACTGTACTGTACTAAGCGGGCAAAGGAAAGGTTCCCTCGTCACAAAATCACCTGGCCCATCCGCAAACAAGCGAGCACGAGCTACAGAATTATGAATGGACCGATACGAAGTTACAACCGGAAATCAAACAGCAGAGATGATGAAAAGATGCAAATACGAGGATGAGAAAATGATGAGCGAGGAGAGGGTGAACGACCGGCAGAATATGCAGATTTATATTAAGACCAGCCAATCAATATCGCCAAGTGTCATAAAAGACAGCGAATTCTTTATTTCAGGCAGTGTAGGCTTCTCAACTTAGAAACGAAAAGCACTGAAAGAGATATTTTTAAAAACTTCCATTATACTAAATTTTATCCCTTAATTATTTAAATTTTATCCCTAATTTTTAATTTAAATTTTATCCCTGTAGCGGTTACAATCAACTGCCTTTTCCTTTCTTTGGTAGGTGGCGCTACTGGGAGGAGCCATCTGGGAGGAGCCATCTTTTTCCCATGATGCCTCTCTGTCATTCTAGTCTGTGTGTTTGTATCGTGATGTTGTTCTCTGTCTTGTCTTGTGTCTTGTAACTTTAATGTTCTGTGCTGTGGAACGTAGCCTAATAAAAAAAATGGTTCCTAAAATTGAATGGATTCTTCAGCAGCACTACTCACAAACTTGAGTCTCGTCCCTCTATATCCCTAATTTTTAATTTAAATTTTATCCTTGATTTCAGACAGTGGAGGCTCATCAACTTAGAAACGAAAAGCACTGAAAAGATATTTTTAAAAACTTTCATTATACTAAATTTTATCCCTTAATGTCCGATAAAATTTCTTCATTTTAATAGTATCAAATGACAGACGTTCTTTGATTATTTCGCTAAATTGCAGATGCGAGTCGCGATTGTTGACCACTAACCGAAAGTTACGACGTCAGAAACATTTCAGCACGATCTGGTCTGTTAAAGAGCAATTCCAAAGACTCTTCGCATTGATTCGTGTTTCCAACCGAAACATGGACCGACCTACCTCTACGCTCCAAGGAACAAAGAGAAATAAACAGAAAACGCTTTAAAGCACGAAAAGATTTTTGTTGACTGTCCACTATTTTTTAAGATTCTTAAGAAATGATCTGAATAGACGATTCGAAGAAAAACACGCTTTAAGGGAATGCCGCACTAAAACACCACGCGGAATCGAGAGCTCATGCATCGAATTTTCTAAGCTTTCAGCTTTCAAATAATCCATTGTCATGATTATTAATTAAAACCAAAACAAGATTTTATTAAGACAATCTATAATTTAATTTTAAAAAGAAAATTAGAGAAAGACAAGTTTTCCACAGATCGAGATTACTTTGAACCTCTGGAATATATTCTAAAAGGAAAGAATAATTCTTCATAAACTAATAATTAACTGCATGCAAAAAGTTCCGGTATAAGAAATATACTTTATAACATGAACAAAATTTTTCGATGATTTTTTTTTTTTATTTTTAACAGCAAAGAAAATGATAAAGCTTTAATTCAGCTACTGAGTCGAATTACAATACTTCACGTAATTTACAGTAACCACTAGAATTCCGAAATGGGTAAAAATAAAATTATGCTCCAAAACTCGTTGTCACGAGCAGCATTCTGCAACCGAACATTTTACTTTTATTTATTTCTCTTCTTACAAAAAAATTAGTTTCATTCTTCAAAGAGTGAGAATTCTCAAAGAACGCTTCGAAATACAGAAAAAATTATTGCTTTTTGACAGAAATTGAAAAGTCCACTACAAATGTTGAGATGCGTTTGTACTTTGAGGGTGTTTTTTTTTTTTTTGTGAAAAGTGACAGTTCTTGCAAATTTGTTAAGCAGGGTTTGTTTTCTGGATCATTCTGAAAATCTTCTGAATCTTTATTTACATTTTTCTATATGTCACTAATAATCTGTGGAATCGAACTTAAAATTTAATTTTTTTCTAAGACTTTTAACAGGATGTCTGGTGAACTGGACATTTATTATATGTCTCCCACTGTTTTTAAATCGAATTGTTTTCAACTTTTAAATACCCCTTGCTTTCTAATGGTTTTTTGATTTGGTGTTCTAATTTTTTTTAATTGTGTAATTTTTTATATATATAATTTTGGTGTGACGGTGTGCGACATGGACTTTTGGGGCCTCGGTGTGTTTTTGGTGCTTTTGTAATTGCGTGTTTTCATTTTAAAACATTTATGTGTTTACATTTTTATAATGTGGTTTTGATCTTTGAACTGCTGTATTCTCTGCGGATACTTTTTTTTTCTTTGTGTTTTAATTCACTTTGTGGCTTGTGTTTTTGGTATGTTTTTGATCATGCACTCTGTAAATGGAGGCATCTCTGTAGTGTGCTTTCGTTGAATAAATAAATGAATATGAATAATAATTTTTACAATGATATTTTGCGTCGGTCCAGTAGAAAATAATAGAAATATATTATAATTATTAAATCAATTATTAAATACTGAATTATCATGACTTAAGTAACTACCCAGATTAACCCCTTAAGTCTCGCGGCCGTCTTATTGACGTGCATCGAATTATCGCATTTTTAGGCTTTTAAACAAATTTAATCATTAATCTTAATATAAATAAAAGTCGTTGTGGGTATGTGGCTATGTTCCACACCTCCTTCTAAACCAATGGACTGTTTTCAACCAAATTTTGTACACTTATTATTCAAAACAAGGGTAAGACACTTATGAACTTTTCAAAGTCCGAAAGTTAATTAAACAGTCAGTTAATTAGAAATTAACCGAAACCGTTTTTTCCGCCGTAACTTCGGAGCAACTTGTCCGACAAAAAATATTTTTATACCATCTTAAAGTTCAAAATGTTTCCTTTTCAATGATACCAATTTTATTTCCGTGCAATTTTTCCTTTAAATTTTAGGAATTTTTAAACTTTTTTAAAGAAATTGATTACTTGCAAACGATTTTGAAACAAAACATTTTTATTTATAATTCGTTGCTTGGCAACGGTGAGACTTTGAACAAATTTCTTTTTATTTCACTGTCAACATTAAAAGGCTTAAAAGTTAATGAAATCTTTAGTTAATTAAAAATTAAACAAGATTTTGAGTTTTTCTGTGACAAAAAATTTAATTGTGTATAAAATTCACAATTTGTAGCTGTTGCTAGAACATAAACAAAAATTCTGGAAGAATACTCAAGAAAAGTTTAAAAGCAGACGATTCCTAATTTATATCGGGAATAACTATTGATCTGGTTTATTTTATCTCTTTTTTTAATGAAAATTTAATTATTTAATTAACTTTCCCAAAACATTCGTCAAAACCCTTCTTGTACTTCACTATATATGGACGAAATTCGAAGTAAAAACGTTTCAGACGGTAAAGGAATTTTTATGTATTATAATTTTCTATAGAAAAACAGATTTTCATTAAAAATATTAGACATAAAAGTATTTTAATCCCGAACAACGCCGGCATAACAGCTAGTTAGCTTCATAATTTGACACAAAAATTACATAGAATTCATAAGCATCTCAAGTATTCTATGCCTTCTTAGATGAATGAAAATGGCAGCCCCTTTCCAAAACAGCAGGGGTCATCTTATAAGATAGCAGAAAAAAAAATCCGATTCTTAAGGGGTTAAGTAACTAACTGCCCAGTGTCGATTTCGTACGTGATGTGGTGACGTGCTAGAGCTATTTCTCTCAAGCTAGAGCTTAATCAATCTCTTTGACATATAATTTGCGATTTAATTTGTTTCAGTGATATGGCAACAGTCTTTCGCCGTGTATATATATTTTCGTAAAAAAAAAAATATATATATACCATTTTCTTGTCATTTCCTTGCGTAATGGTTTCATTTAATTAAGGTTAAAGTTTAAAGTCTTATAAAAATGTTAATATGTGAATGAAATATCTGGAGTCGAACACTCTTCGTTCGACCACAGTGAAATAATAGCTCACGAGTTTCATGACAAAAAAAAGCACTAAATCAATAAAAATAAAACTATATAAATGTGTGCGGAAAATAAAATAAACTTTAAAAAACTTTATTCTGCCAAAAAAAGTGCAAAACATTTAATTTTCAATTAAATTAAAGCGAAAGTATTTTGACAAACATCATTTAGTACATGAAAAAATCTACAGCTACGCAGTAATTGCATTCAATGAAAGGAAAAAATAAATAAAAATCCTTTAAAAACGAGTTATTACGTCAGGTCCCGCTGCATATCCAAAGGTGTTCAAATAATCGTACGGTAAAGGAAGGAATTTTACGAGAAGGAAAAACTCGAAAGAAAGGCTTGGCTTACCTCGGCACATTTGCACGCTTGAAAAATTCTTTCAAAATCGCAAGAGGAAAATGTGCTCTTATTTTAAAAAAAAAAATGTCTACAATTCCAGCTAAAGAATAATTGCAAAAGTGAAAATTTAGAATTGCAAAAGAAGCTGCACTTTTGAAATATCGAGCTTACCTGATAAATTTAAAATTATTCGTTACGAACATCGGAGAAAAATAAATCGGAAGAAATAAATATTAGAATACTGCCTTTCAAGCTTTCGCAAAACTTTCTTCGGAACTATGTATTGTATAGCAACGGATTCTGAAACCCTCCGCCAGTGGCGAATCCAGGATTCGGCTCGGGGGGGGGGCTGAGGTCATAAAAATTTTGTATCGTAGTGACGAATGTCAAACTTCATGCAAAACACTAACTTTACAGGCTTTCCTCTCCTGACAATAAGAATCATAAAGAACACTACAATACTTTCGATAATTTAATAAAAAATACAATAAAATAGCTGGCCAAAAAATTTTTTCGACCGCGCCAACGCTACAAGTGCACGTGGAATGACTAGAAAAGTAGGAAAATTTTCGAGCCTGTCAAGTCAGGAAGCAATGTTGTCACGATTTTATTACTATTCTTTTTAAATGAAAATTAAGATCAAACAGTTGTAGTGATTTTAAATTAAATCAAGAATTTTGGTTCAGCTCTGGAGGGGGTGGGGTGCTGCAGCCCGATAGCCCCTCCCCTGGGTTCGCCACTGCCCTCCGCGCTTTTGCGCATGCGCCGGTCGGAATTATCTTCATCAAAATAGGGGAAAGTGAAGAATGGAAGGGTTATGTTTACATTTTACTGAGCGTGATCTAACAAAGGACTCCGGAAATGCACTCATATGACTCATTGCCTGACACCCCTTTCCGGTGTAAAATCGTTCAAAAGTGGTAGTCTCGGAATCCGTTGCTGAACAGTAAATAGGATAAAAAGCTGAAACAGACAAAATAAAGTTGATTACCTCAAAGTTATCAAACCACATTAGGCAAAATTTAAAATAGTCGTTTGAAAGCCAAGCGCAAACCCCCCATCGCTTCCCATAAATGCGAAAGATAGGCACCGTTTACCTGTACTGACGTGGGTTATGTATGTTTCAGCGTTTGGAGAAGAACACTCTTCTAAATACATTTTATTACCCTTGTGAATCCTTATTTTTGTAACATGCTATGTGTAGTGCTGTGCTCTGAAGATTTAATATTTGAATTATAGTCTTTTTTATGAAATGGTAATAAATACAGACTTGGCACGCAAAGAGATGACTTTATTTACTACATCCACGCCATGGATTTTGGAATAAATTACGAAGCAGGAGTTCTCGATTACGCTGCATTTCGCTTCCAGGAAATTCGAGCTGGGCTTATGCAACTAAAGCCTATCTGAAAACGCAGCTAAATAGGATGCTGGAGTAACTAGAGTAATCATCTCGGTTTGCAAATAGTATGTTATGCGCTTTCCCCATTCTTTACGTAATTCATGCTTCATATAACAGGAGAAGCATTTAACCGACAGATTTGAAACTGGAAATTTAATAAGCTGATTTACTTAGTAATTTATTACGATTTAAAATTATTGGAAGACAGAAAAGTAGTTTTTTTTTCAATGTTCTATAAAAATTGAACTAAAGGGTGGGTAAAGTTTAAAAAACCCTGCTTCTTAATACAACGGGGATGAGATTTGAAAAAAACCAAAAAGCTGAAAATAGAAATCTGAAATTTTTACGCGTGAAATACGTTTTAAGTAACTTAAGCATTTAAGCGCGATCAGTGGCGAATCCAGGGGAGGGGCTATCGGGCTGCAGCCCCCCCCCCCAGAGCTCAACCAAAATTCTTGATTTAATTTAAAATCACTACTACTGTTTGATCTCATATGTTGATTTTCATATTAGAAGAATAGTAAGAAAATCGTGACAGCAGTGCTTTCTGACTTGACAGGCTCGAAAATTTTCCTACTTTTCTAGTCATTCCACTTGTACTTGTAGCGTTGGCGCGGTCGAAAACATTTTTTGGCCAGCTATTTCATTGTATTTTTTATTAAATTATCGAAAGTATTGTAGTGTTCTTTATTATTCTTATTGTCAGGAGAGGAAAGCCTGTAAAGTTAAAGTGTTTTGGTTTATATAAGCCATGAGGTTTGACATTCGTCACTACGATACAAAATTTTCATGACCTCAGCACCCCCAGACCCGAATCCTGGATTCGCCCTTGAGCGCGATAAATTATTATATACAAATATATATATGTTTGTGAGTGGGTAATTGTTTAATTACATGCAGGGCTAAAATCAGCAAATCAAAAAAAATAAAGGACACTTAAAAATTACATATGACAAAAAAGAATACCAAATTAACATTGAAATACTAATCATACTTGCAAGTGTTATTTAGTCAACTATTTTGTAGCTAGATTAATAGTAAAGAATGAAAAAAAAACATACTTTTAAAAATAAGATTTTGAATGTAAATGAAAATTTTTTTAAATTTATGACAGTAAGCAATTAGCTACATTCTACTTGGTTTCAATAAATTTTACACTTTAAAATGCATATTATTTTGAAAAAAAAAAGATTTTTCAATCACAAGGGTCTTTTTTCTTAGCATTTCTTGCAAAAGGAGGCGCGGATATCTCTTAATTTTTTTAAGAACATGGATTCCAAGATCATCGTAAGAAAAAAAAAGGGAAGAAAGCGGATTGTTTTTCTGGAAAAAAGAAAAAGCGGAAATTTTTCATTTGAAGAAAATAAAAAAAGCGGATATCCTCCAAAAAGCGAAAAAATCTCATCCCTGTAATACAGTTTTAAACGTTAATGCAAACTAAAATTTCCTATCGATGCTTTACACGGGAAAATTATTTATTCAGTCCATTCTTCGAATAATATTCATAACATAAAAGAAACAGTTCAACATATTTCTATAACGTACTTTTTTGCATAGATAGCATCACTTCACCGATTTGAAATTTAGTTATCCGCGGGAAAAGTAGCCATTTTCTAGTCATCTCTCCAGTATTAGTAAAGAGGCGACTTGGAATAAATTTAAAATTGAATATAAGCAATCACCATTTAGTGAATTTGGTTCTCGCTATTGCTAATTATACCCAAGAGTGAGATTTGCTATGGAAAACTGAACCAATTCTAATCCTATGCATAGCAGACAAATCTTTATATGGCAATAATAGTTAATTTCGGAAAAAGGTAGCAAAAGAATTTTTCTGTAACTATTTTCAATTCCATAATTGTCTCTTTGTAAATTTTTTGGCGCATACGAGACATGCGCGAAGAATTGTCTACTTCTAAAGCTGGGAAACGGTAATTTCGAAAACAACATTTAAACACTCGAAATGCCCGTTATGTTCTAATCTAGGCCAGATCTGTATTTTCCCAAAAGAGAATATCATATGATTAGGTAGCTGAAAAATTAGTATTTCAAAGGATACACAAATATCGACAGCTAATAAAATTTTATATTAAACAATTAGAATCAGTGGTGAACCCAAGAGGGTGGCTATCGGGCTGCGGCCGCCGGGCCGCCCCCGAGATAGACTAGAATTCTTTATTTTATTTAAAATCACTGCAGCTGTTTTTTCTTAATCTCCCTTTTAAAAAAGTGAAAACTTTTCTTCCTGATTTTTGACAGGCTCGAAAATTTTCCCACTTTTGTAGTCATTCCACGCGTATTTGCAGCGTTGACACGGTCAAAACATGTTTTTGCTAGTTATTTCACTGTGTTTTTTGTTAAATTAACGAAAGTATTGCAGTTTTCTTTACGATTCTTATTGTCAGGTGAATCAAGTCTGTAAAGTTCAAGTGTTTTGGTTTACACAAGCCATAAGATTTGACATTCGTCACGACGATACAAAACTTTATTATCCTCAGCCCCCCCCAACTTCACCCAAATCCTGATTCGCCACTGTGAATTAAATATCCTTACACTGAGATGATTTTTGCTTCTCCCCCCTTCCTTTAGAGTCCATCCTTGACCAGCTCTTGGGATAAGATTGTTTACAATTTCTTGATAGTATGTGTTGATAGAATAATATACCCAGATTATTGTAAGTAAATAAATGAGACACGTGTTGCTACTACTCTATTTCAAAGGACAATTTATTTAGATTAATTTAAAACACTAACCCTTTGAGGAGTCAGTGTTCCATGCTGCATGGAAATTATCTCAAAAAGAAACCTTTCTGCAAACCGAAAATTGCAGGAAAAGTAAATCGTTCTCTTTTCGGAATATGAATGGCAAGAACAATGAAATGTTTCTTTATAGGATTATATATATTTAAAACGCCTCAATCTCTTGACTCGGAGATCGGAAATTTTTCGAGTTCTTGACGATTACAATTTTAGCAAATTCACTTGACTATTTCCTTGAAGTATTAATTTATGATTTTATGCAAGATTCAACAGTATATTTTGAACGTATCAAGGTGACTGTCCCCGGTGAGGTCCTCACATGGGGGGGGTCCCCAAAGGGGAACGATGCCCTCCTTGCGGAAAGAATTTTTTTTTTTTTTTGCAAATTCTATGTACAGACAATAAACTAAACAAATTCATGATGTTTTTTCATTATATTTCAAAAATTTTAATACTTTGAGGCGAAATGGTTAAGAGAGAAAAGATACGAGTTCCAAATTGCCAGTTCAAGTTTCTATTCCGGAAATTAAAAAAGAAGTGTGAAAAAATTTCAAATGTACGGTAGGAATCTGAAAATTGCAGCTGCGACGAGCGCCCTTACAACTAGAAACAATCGCCCGCCACGCACACACACCTTCGATTAATCTTTCTTTTTTCTCTCTCTCCCAAATGCCCGCTTCCATTATCTTCGCCTCGCTTTGTTCTGCCTTTATTATTTTCATTCCTGCTATCTACCATGCGGGATTCCCACTATCAATTTATTATCAGTCCAGGTGCCGCGTGCTACTTTTATCTACGAAACACAATGCAATCAGGGAGCAGGTCTCGAAACAAAATTCAATGGGTAAATGTGAGAAGGCAGGGCATAAAGGAGGAATTTTAAAAAAAATTAATGTTTTTTCCCTCCTCCGAAACACACTGTCAGAAGTAGAACAAACACAATATTTGATTTTTTTTTAAATTGATAAAAGAAATTCATCTAAAAATTTGAAGGATTAAATTTCACACAATAATATGGATTTCAGAGATCAACTGTAAACAACAGATGTTAATCTTCGAAAACTAGGAACTGCAGCGGGCGTCACAGATTCAACATTAAAAAAATATATATATGGGGGATTTCTTCCCTCCTCGTCCGAAACACATTGTCAGAAGTAGAACAAACACAATATATTTGGGGATTTTTTTTTAAGTTGACAACAGAAATTCATCTAAAAATGTGAAGGATTAAATTTCACACAATATGGATTTCAGAGATAAACTTCGAGCAAGCTTGACAGATCGTAATATTCAGACTTAGGAACAGCTGAGATACCGATTCAACATTAAAAAAAAAAATATATATATGGGTTTTCCCTCTCAGTCCGAAAACACATTTTCAGAAGTAGAACAAACAATATATATATATTTTTTTATTTTAAGTTGGACAAAAGAAATTCATCTAAAATTTGAAGGAATAAATTTCACACAATATGGTTAGAGATCAACTGAAACGACAGAATCAATTAAATTATTCCGAAACTAAGAACTGTTGGCGGGCGTCTGAGATTAAACAAATATATATATATGTAATAATTTCAATTTTATTTCAAATTCTAATATTATATATTTAAAATCTTAATGTATTCCAAATCACTTTTCAAAACTCAGTTTCGTTTCTTTCCCTCTGGAGTATATTAAATCTCTCTCTTGCTATTTATGACTAAAGAATATTTTTAATCGCTTCCACGCGCCAACATATAAATGTAATTCTTTTCACAGACTTTTCCTAGAAATACTTACGTAATGTATACTAAAATCACTTTAATTCCCTTCACTTTGAATCCCACGTGTGCTATCTATTAAATCCTACCTGAAAAAATGTAGGGTCATGTTCCTTTTGACTTTAGACTAAACGAAGATGTACTTTGTACATTCCGTCACTCTCCATAATAAAATGAAGTGAAATAACTCGGCTTGTATTTATTTAACGACTACAAAACGAAGACATATATATATGTTTTTTTCCCTCCTCTCCGGCTGTCAGAAGTAAAGATAAACATAATATATTTGATTTTTTTTTATGTTGACAAAAGAAATTCATCTAAAATTATCTAAAAATGTGAAGGATTAAATTTCACACAATATGGATTTCAGAGATCAACTGAAAACGACAGATGTTATCTCCGAAAACTAGGAACTGCTGCGGGCGTCACAGATTAAACATATTTAAATTATGAAACATCCTTGATAGATGTCGTTGACAACATCCTTGATAAAATTTTAACAATCCGTGATCATTTATAACTGTCATAATTACGTCAATCATTCAAATGCGGAAGCATGTCATTGAAGACAGATCGATCCGTTGGATTAAAACCATTTTTATGCGACGAGTTTGCAAGGCATAAAATCAGCGCGTGTGTGAGATTACCGATTATTGAGAGCTCATTTTTAAGGGAACAGAGGAAGGAGTCGCAAAAGAAACCCATTTAGATTAAATATTTTGTATCGATGTCCGAAATTATTAACCGTAAATAATACGTAATTGCAAACATCACCTCATAATTTTCAATAAACATAAAACATTCCAAAGCTATTTTAGATAGTAATAGCTTTTAATATTAAAAGCAGTTACTACTGTTAAGCAACGGATTCCGAGACTACCACCTTTGCACGATTTTTTACCGGAAAGGGGTGTCAGGCAATGAGTCGTATGAGCGCATTTCCGGAGTTCTTTGTTAGATCACGCGCAGTAAAATGTAAACATCACCCTTCCATTCTTCACTTTCCCCCTATTTTGATGAAGAAAACTCCGCCCGGCGCATGCGCAAGAGCGCGTAGGGTTCCCGAATGCGTTTATCTAAAACTAGAAAATCACCCGTCATGGTATGACGGGTGCAAATTGCCTCTTCATTCGAGAGATTTCTCGTCAAATTTGACGTGTTTAAATAGATATATATGAGAGAAAATGTTTAACATTGATTGAAAACAAATAAAATAAACATATGTTTTATGACAGGAAATATACATTTTTTTATTTACATATTTATTTATTAAGAAAACCTCTTGGTCTAAAAAAATCTAGTAGATATAATCTAGATAGAGAGAAAATCTAGTTTCAAAACAAAGCACTTCTCTGCTTGTCAAACGTTGCCAAAAAATATTATCAAATTATATCATCAAGATTGCAATAAATAATCAGATGCATCGTGGCGTCCAAACTATATCACGCGCATGATATACCACTGACGTAATTTACTACTTTCTATTGAAAAACGGAAATTTTAAATGTATGATTAATATAATTTAAAATTTCTCGGGAACTATTGATCATAGCGAGAAAAATTTTATATCAATCGATAGCAAATTTTATTTTACTATTTTAGAGCTATTAAATTTGAAATTAGAACGACAATTACTCTTTTAAATTTAAAATGACTGAAATTTTGGTTCTCTAACAATGAAATAATGCTGTTTAATGTCTCGCAGTGCTATGGCTATAATTTTACTGCTGGTGACGTCAGAGCGTTACCGAGAGACAGATCTGGCTATTATATTAGTATTATTATATTAGTACTGGCAATATACAAACATAGCATCTTCGCAATTTGAATGCTAATCAGATGCTCAGTAACAAAACAGTAATTCTAAATTTACACAAAAATAAAATTTAATACAATTCTGTTACTCACTATAGAGTACCCACTGAATCATGAAGGTAAATGGAAACTGTTAGAATTTTATAATAAAGGTTGCAGTAATACCAAGTCTTTTCATTCAGCATCTCATTATAAATATAGATGCAATGCAAAGCAAGACATCTTAGAACCTCACACATTCGCTGTATTAGGAAACGAGAGGCCGACACAATACAACAGCACTGAAGCTGGTCTTTAAATGAAACCATAACTACGCACATATTTATCGAAACCTCTTTATAGTGAAGAATCCAGAGGGCTATCGGGCTGCAGCCCTCCACCCCCAAGAGCTAAGTCCAAATTCTTGATTTTATTTAAAATCACTATAACTGTTTGTTCTTAATTTCTCGTATACGAAGTATATAAAAAGAAAGTATTGTAATCGTCAAAAAATTCGAACTCGAGATGTTGACGAATCTCCATGTTTTGGACCTCCCCGAGTCCGAAAAACACAATTTTGGAATTATGTCTGTCTGTCTGTGAATACGATAACTCGAAAACTATTAAAGCTACGAGGATCAAATTTGGTATGTGAACTTGACACATAATTTGTAGGTTTCTATCAAATTCTGGACAAAATCCGTCAACGGGAAGTCTGTCTGTCCGCGGTCATGTGAAGACTATAACTCAAACTTGAATAGCTAGATGGATAAAATTTGGTATACAGTTTTATCATCATGAATGCAGGTCCGTATCAAATTTTGGACCAAATTAATCGAAGGGTTGATGGACTGTCGAACTGTATAATCGCATACTTGTGATAATTATATCTCCTAAACCCTTTGGCTTAGATAAATAAAAATTGGTATGATGGTTGCTAACATTAATTGTATATCTGTGCCCAAATTTCGTTTCAGTCGGTTAAAAACAGGCGTTCAAATCGCATTATTAATTTTTCTAATCCGATTCTACATACGCATGCGTACTGGTAGCAATGTCTGAGCACGCGGAAGGATTACGTCACTTTGTCCTTGAGCCGGCAAGAACGGAAGTGTGCGAGATGAGTTTTATTCGGTACGCATCTCTTTGAATTTGATACTTTACCTAAATATTTTACAATCACTATAATCTGCAAAAAAAAAACTTTCTGGTAGACATTGGATTCTGGGTTACAGTAGGTTCGAATTTTTTTATCCACGCGGGGGGAGGGGAAACAGCACCTTTTAGGGGAAGTATACAAGAAAGTTTAGGGGAGGCCATTCCCGCTGGTTTAAAAAATAATGCACAATATTTCGGCTTTTTTTTTAATACAGTAACGTGACAATATTTCTTTCTGGCTTGACAGGTTCGAAAATTTTCCTACTTTTCTAGTCATTCCACTTGTACTTGTAGCGTTGACTCGGCCGAAGACATTTTTTGGCTAGTTATTTCATTGTATTTTTTATTAAATTATCAAAAGGTATTTTTTTATCTTTTTACGATTCTTATTATCAGGTCAGTAAGGTTTGTAAAAGTGTTTTGTTTTACATAAACCAAGAGGTTTGACATTCGTCACGGCGATACAAAATTTTTATGAGCTCACCTCCCCGGACTCAAATCCTGGATTGCCAGCTCTTAAACCACTTAATCTTTTCTTTGCTATCTAATAAAAATGCTCCCTTCTGTTTTAGAAAGCGGTTGTCGTTTCATTCATCTCAGAAGGCTTACATAATACTTGAAATGTTTTATGGATTTTGGTAATTTTGTGTAAAATTATAAAGATAATGATTAAATTTTAGTTTCAAGACCCAAAAATAGCGTCATTGATGCAGATTCTCGAGGTATTATAAGAGTTAATATTGTGTCTAAAAATGTATTATTTCCAATCTAAGAATTAGCAGCTAATTTTGTTCAAAGATAAGTTTTTTTTTACTCATCGTTAATGCCCGAACGCTAATGACTTGAGAAGATATTTAGGTTAACCTGTTCCGTAAGATGGTGTCATCCTGTGAAACAAAACAAAACTGAAGCCATTCGCAGTTCTGTGTCCTCTCGAATCGGCTTCTCCGAGTACACAATCCATTGGACTCTCCAAATACCCTCAGAAACAATCACATTCTCATTTTAACGAGTGTTAATAGCAGCGATTCGACCCTTGCATTCAATTTGTACCCAACAGGTAATGATATCGGAACGCAACGGTTGAGTAATTGTTTTCCCCCTTTCGGCGTGTGGCCACCACCCCCTTCTTCTACGCATCCTTGATCGCAGCCTTTTCCCAGCGACAAGAGGCGCTTCCCATTTTTATGTGTGGGAGTTCCTTCACGCTTCCACAGGCCGAGTTCTAATTATGGGATTTAACTTTTTCTCTTGCCTTTCTTTTTTTCTCCCTTTTATGCGTCTAGCCGGGACAAGCCGGCTCTAATGATGCATCTTCGGCAGACAGTTTCCAGAAATGCGGACCACTCGAACAGGACCGTCGCTCGAGGAATTCCTCGGATTATTAGAAACGAGGACAGAAAAGAAAGACTGAAACCTCCCAAAAGCAATCAATGCTTTAATCTACGGTGCCTTGAAAAACACAGTGATTATTACTAATACGAGGCTTTACAAAGCAAGATGTTAAATTTAGGATGACACACATTGTGCATAATACACACATGAGAGTTTATAGAAGTGGTAATTTCGGAAGAGATTATTCCCATATTCTTCAAGAATATGATTCAGTTTGAGAATCATCCCCACCCCTATATATATATATTCACAAAAGAAAACAAAACCATGTCATAAAAGAAAAACCAAAACAACAAAAAAGGAACAAAACGCCAACGTCCGTTAAATCTTTTTTGGAATTTTTGTTAATCGTATAGTGTCCATTTCCTAAGTTTACTTCATCTGAAATATTGCTTCTTTGATTTAAGTATTTATTTGATTAAGGCTAATTTCTTATTTGGTTATTGCATTTGTTTCTGATGACTTAAAATACTTAAAACTTAAAATAATCATGTTCCTCCTCCATGAAACTTGAAATACAGTAGAAACCCACTAATCCGAAATTCCGGTTAATCCGAACCGATTTCATTTTCGAAAATTATATGGAATTGAAAAGATTACCCGAAAAGATTTAAATACACATACTAAAAACAAAAAAGTACTTTTTCAGCATGCATAATTTTGTACACATTGAAGAAACTAATGCAATTCGCCGTAAGATAAGGTCACTTCGTACAGGAGCACATCCATTATTCTAATGAAAAGGGGAGACATTCTCTTTCTACTGCTTTTGAATAAAAGAATTCAAGAGATAGTAGTACTGAGTACTTATAACTTACATTTTAATTAGCACACCTTTTTCTTTTTTACTTTTATCGGAATTTCGAGTAATCCCAATTTTAATAATCCGGATTAGTTCGGATTAGCGGGGTTCTACTGTAATTCATAAATGGCTTTTTGAAAAAATTAATACGAAACTATTTACATTTCCCCCTAATCATGTGATTTATTGCAAAAAAATAACTTTATTATCAACCTTCCTTTAAACCAAAAAAAAATCAAGCTGACAACACGGAGAAACAGCAAGGAGTATCATTGTGTCAAGAAAATTGATCTTCAGTATAATTCTAATGTGTTTAAAAGTGTCACATATTTGAGCAAAATTGACTTTTAAATGCCTGTAATCGATAACTGGTGTAATTAATGAAAATATGCATTTAAAGGGAAACCAGCGGGAGTTGTCTCCCCTAAACTTTCTCGTATGCTTCTAACACAAGTAGAGAAAAAAATAAACTAAAAGCCAGTGAAACGAACAAGAACCTCTAACGCAGTGGAGAAAAAAAAAATCACGATTTTTGAAGGTTGTCCAACGCGGAAGTGGAATTAAAAGTACGCGTGATTACCAATAGGGCTGGGTGTAAGATGAAGAAACCAAAATTTGCAATTTGGACGCCCTTTTTTTTTTAACCGATTGACACAAAAATTGGACACAAATCTACCATTAAGGTAAGATGACCACATACCAAATTTCATTTATCAAAGTAATTTTTCAAAAAAGTTATTGCGTTCAAAAGTATGCGATTATACACACAGACAGTCAACCCTTCGACGGATTTGGCCCAAACTTTGATACGGACCTACATTTCTGATAATAAATCAGTGCACCAAATTTTATCCATCTAAATATTTAAAATTTTGAGTTATAGAGTTCGCATGAACGCAGACAGACTTCCCGTAGACGGATTTTACCCAAAATTTGATAGAAACCTACAAATTATGTGTCAAGTTCACATAGCAAATTTCATCCCCGTAGCTCTAACAGTTTTCGAGTTATCGTGTTCACAGACATACAGACAGACATAATTCCAATTTTTCGGACTCAGGGAGATCTAAAACGTGGAGATTCGTCAAAATCTCGAGTTCGAATTTTTTGACGTTTATAATACATACTCTTTGTATACTTCGTATACGAGAAAATAAAAAAAGGAGGCACAAAAGAGGATTTTCTTCTAAACGAACGTAACATTAATGGCCATTTTACGGCTTTTCATGCCTCTATTTTCATTTCTGCAAACGATAAATCGGAGCAGAAAATGAAAAGATTCGGAAAGTGATGTGCATATGCTTAGCGATCCTCTTCTTTCGACGAAAGCACAAAGCTATTACACAAACCTATTTTCGGCTACCTTCCTGCTTCTGCAAATTGAATACGTAATACGAATTCAAACAGGTGGAAACTGAAACAATACAATTCCCCGCTAAAGATTTATAGCTTCTATTAAAATTCAAAATGTGGCCTCAATCTTCGACCAAACACTTTCTTACGGAAAAACGAATAATTTACCGCATTTCGTTAACTCCCATTTGCTGAGTCATTTGCTGGCTCCAGCATCACGAACTCGGAACAAAAGCAAATGCAGATCCGAAGCGTTATTTTTATTCAGCACTTTCAGAGGTCGTTTTGTGAAAGCATCCTTCAATAAAACCGGTACCTTCGAAGCAAAAATACTAAACTGATATCATTTAAGTAGGTTAAAATGTTTAGATAAATTTGAACAATAAACGTACTTTTGATTCATTTACGATTACACATTGTGTTACTTTTACTTTCTCATTACATGGAATATACAAAGTATTATAAACATCAACCTCGAGGTTTTGACGTTTAACCCTTAACCGCTTAACTTAACAGCCCGAGAATACTCGTGCATCGAATTATCGAAATTTTAGTCTTATATAAACTAAAACTATAACTAAACTAAAAATAAAACTAAAACTATAACTAAACTAAAAATAAAACTAAAACTATAAACTAAAACACTAAAATATAATCATTAATTAGCTTTATAATTTAACACAAAAAATATGTAGGATCCATAAACATCTTAAGTATCCTATGCCTTCTTAGATGAATGTAAACGACAGCCCCCTTTCCAAAACAGGAGGGGTCGTCTTATTAGATAGCAAAGAAAACTATTCAGTTAAGTGGTTAAAGGCCCGATTTTTTAAAAATTGATTTTAAAAAGGTTTTTACATTCTCGTATACGAATAGAAAGTATTGTAATCGTCAAAAAATTCGAACTCGAGATTTTGACGAATCTCCACGTTTTAGACCTCCCCGAGTCCGAAAAACACAATTTGGGAATTATGTCTGTCTGTCTGTGAACACGATAACTCAAAAAATATTAGAGCTACGGGGATGAAATTTTGTGTGTGATCTTTACACAATTTATAGGTCTCTATCCAATTTTGGACAAAATCTATCTGCGGGAAGTCTGTCTGCGTTCATGTGAACTCTACAACTCAAAAACTTGAATAGCGAGACGAATAAAATTTGGTATACAGTTTTATCATCATGAATGTAGGTCCGCATAAAATTTTGAGCCAAATCCGTCAAAAGGTTGACTGTCTGTCGGTCTGCATAATATACTTCTGAAAATAATCCGTCATCTCCACGCGCATGCGTACTGGAAGCAATGTGTGCAAGTGAAGAGAAGCAAATTACGTCAGTTTGTCCTTGAGACGGCAAGAGTGGAAAATCGGTACGCATCTCTTTGATTCTTTACCTCGATATTTTTCAATCACTATAATGAAAAACCTTCTGATAGTCATAGGATTCTGGGTAACAGTAGGTTCGAATTTTTTTTATCCACGCGGGGGGAGGGGAAACGGCACCTTTCTGTGGAAGTATACGAGAAAGTTTAGGGGAGAACACTCTCGCTGGTTTGACTTTCATTTCTTGAATAAAAACATGGGAAAAATACTTTAAAAAATCCAATTTTGTTTTAAGTATGGTTTACGGCTGGAAAACAGTTTGTTACCAACCGACAATAGTAGGCTCCATTTCAGAAGAAAAAAAATTCCTTGAAAAAATTCTATAATGAATGATGATACACAGATGAATTTCAATAAACAATAATAAGGATGAGGAATTTCCTTCCACATTGTAGAATAAAATATGATATTCCCAAGCTTACAAACAAAGCAAAAAAAGATGCAGCCTCAAGTGAAAAACGTCCATTTATTTTTATTTCTTTATTGGCACTCGGGCTGCCATCTATATGTTGTAAACTGATATAATAACATTTTTAGCATGTATTCTATTGGTGAATGCATCAGATTTTTTAGTTTTATGCATACATACACAATTTTTCTGTTTCAATGTTTATATTTATAGAATAGCATTTTACACCAGATCAAATTTTTCAGTTTCCAAAAACAACAAAATAATTTAATGCAATAAACTGCGAATAAGGTATAGATTTAATCCTTAATGTGACGAAAAAAGGAAATTTCGAAAATGCAGCTTAATATCGAGTTAAAGGACTTTCTGAACAAATAAAAAATAGTATAAAAGGGCAATTTACATCAGATGAAGAGCAGGAAATAGCATTTCCTCGCTTTTAAAAAGTTATAAAGCTTTTATCTCAACCAAAAAAAAAAAACAACCTTTTTCCTGCTTTTAGTTCAAAAGGTGTGTTAAACTCATAGTACGCTAATAACTAACCGTATTTTCTGAACATAAGATTTACGCCAACTTTCACAAAAGGAACAACAATTCGCACTTTATGAAAAGAAAAAAGGTACTTGATGTTATTTTCCACATGAATTCATGTCGAGTTCGCAGTATGCAGGAATGAAATCTTTGGCCATTAATCAAATTCGAAAGCATTAAAAAACACCGACTATATTCTACGACGAATCTTTCCTCAATACATAAATGTTTAATTTACATTCATCCTAATGGAAGATACCTTTTTGCTGAAACGGAATGTTTTAAGTTTCTGAATTAGATTTCAAGACGAGACGATTTTCTAATATATGGATTTAGAAAACCCATCATAGCAATGAACTTCCGTCCATGAGGTCGAGGGAAACTTATTTCTCAGCCACATAAGATCTCCCAGAGTCGCATCTTTTACGTGTATTATTCCTTAACCGCTTAACTTAACAGCCCGAGAATACTCGTGCATCGAATTATCGAAATTTTAGTCATATAAACTAAAATTGAATCATTAATTAGCTTTATAATTTGACACAAAAAAATATGTAGGATCCATAAGCATCTTAAGTATTCTATGCCTTCTTAGATGAATGAAAACGACAGCCCCTTTCCAAAACAGGAGGGGTCATCTTATTAGATAGCAAAGAAAACTATTCAGTTAAGTGGTTAATTATCAAAGTTTGAGAAACTGTTGCCTCTCTCCTATAATATGTACTAATTTGCATGATAGTTTATTTCTATTAGAACCTTGGCCCATACAATAGAAAAACAGCGTAATCTTTACAATAATATACTTGTACAAAGCCTACAACATACGGTTATGAAAAAGTTCAGTTTTAGTTTGGTATTAATTGCGTCCCGTTTTGAAGCAACCCGATGACTGTTTTGGGACGGACCTCGTCATTTTTAACCGTGGTCAGATGACGCATGAGCCGACATCCCCTCTCCAAATCTCCACGCCACACCAGCGGACGGACGATTTACCTTCGATGTCAGATTTAACGGACACCAAGCCCTCATACACGGTGCTTATTCGGTGGAATCCGGTTTCGAGAAAGAAACCTTCCGGTCCGGTAGCCCAGACCTTATCATTAGGCCACCACAGTCGTCGGTTGTGAGAAATGTACTACTCGAAATGACGGTATATTGATAATTTCTCATAAAATATAACTAATAGTACAAAATTCGTTTTTAACAACACGCCAAGCATTGGAACAGTTTTATATGCCTTTTTATTTGGATATATAAAAGGTATTCAAAGAATCGACAGAAGTTTAAGATATCAAAAAGTGCTGCAATATTGCAAAGGCATTCAACATTTAAAGTGATGTTACATAAAAATTCTTTGCGAATCTTATTTTTAATGACCTTTCGAGTAAAACAGATGCGCTTTACTACTTCATCGGCCACTACTAAAAGTGCGAGGCATGGAAAATTAAATTCTGCACAGACACCCCCCCCCCCTTCTAAATAAGAACCCTTTTTTTTTTTATAAGTTCTAAGAAGTTCCGACAGTTCAAGGTCAGAGGATGAAAGGGAAAGAGGTTCGATTCACGATTCCACCAATCATACGCCGTTAACTCAGCGAAGATTCAATTACTTCTCACGTTGGTATGATGAGGATCAAGTCAGTTTGGTTCAGTTAGATTTATGCTTCGTTTTAATGCTACACGAGGGATGTTTTGGGTGGGCCTCTCGATTTTGAGTCAGTCAGTGGACGACAGAACGCCGCCCCATGCGCCCGTGCCTGTTGCCATTACATCTAATCAGTGGACGACACCTGAGAGTCAACACTCTTCTTCAAACTCCCGCTCCACACCAGCGGGAATACATCTGGACTCTGAACAGATTTAACGTACGCCAAGTCAGTATATACAGCGGGTTATTCGTGGAATCGCCACTCGATCACGTGACCCTCCTGTCTTAAAACCACTGCCAGAAGGACATCGCGGCTCTTGGAGTGATAAATATTTCATTGTTAAAAGATTTGATTCGGGGGATTAGTTTTTACTAATTTAAAATAAATTTTACCTATCTATATATATTACTGTTGAACCAAAATTTTAACGTTTAATTTAGGTAAGCCTAAAACAGAAATTTACACTTCCATACACCATTGATGATCTTTGTAATCGACACTAAAATGTTTTGATGATAGTATCAACAAAATTGTAGAAACTAAGCACAGCATTTTCAGAAAAAATATTGAGCTAAGACCTTATTTACGAAAAATCTTGAACCATTCCCGTTTCAGTTCAGAAGTCCTAACACTTTTGGTACAAAAGGATGCAGAGCTCCTGTATGATCTCCGACACAAACATTTTCTTACAGACCACTTTTGTGACACTTCAAACATCTTTTTTCAGAAATTTCGAATTATTTCTTAAAATAATTATTCCAACTGTGATGTATTTCAGCATAGTATGAAGAATCGTGGTACTTTATCAAAAATAATACATTTATTGGACGTTTTCCACAGCACAAAACATGTAAAACAAGCACATACACTTGCATCACAAAACATTACATCGAATTTCAAGTTCAATCTCATAATCATAATTCTTTTCCGTTGCTAGGCAACGTTAGCAAAAGAAAATATCGTTGCCTAACTATTTTTATTACCTTTAGAAAAAAATTAATGCCAACTGATATTTTTAATTTCTTTTTCAGCCAAACGATATTTTAAAATTAATTTCTTTTATGACCAAACGATTTTTTTTATCTAATTTCTTTCTTTAAATATTTTAATAATTCTACAAATATATATTTTTTTATTCGTTACGAATATCATAACCATAAATAATGAGGGGTTCACAAGAGAACTTCCAGGATATTTTCTATTTAAGCCTTATTTTCCTTTAGAATGTTTTTTCTCTACATTAAGAACTGATGACTCCTTTCATCCTGTTCCAAAGTTTTTAAGATATAATTTTCTAACATCCTTTCTTGATACTTTCAAACACGCTGTTTTTTGTGTTAAACATTCGTTACTACTTAATCTTTCCTTTTTTTTTTTTTTTTGTCCGATTTGAAATACCAAAATAATGAATTAACCCTTTATTTCCCGACGGAACTTAAAAGTACTACATTAATCTCGCTTATAACTTCGTAATTTGACTTTCTGACAGTATTCACATGAACGCAAGGAATGCAGTTCCAACAGCCAGCAACAGATGGCAGATAAAGACAAAAATTAATTTTTTTTATTATTAATCAAATTCAATTATTTTATTTAATTAAAAAAAAGTTTTTTCATCTTTCCTGGGGTTATTCTTCATTGAAACGTATCTAATGATATCAATATAAAATTGAAAAGTTGCTGGTAAGTTAATTCAGTAAATAAAGAGTTAAATTGCAGATCATGTAATCTTGTATTCATTATTTCCATCTCTGCTCTCGAAATGAATTCGAGAGCATAAAATATACGAAATCAATAGTATAGACTGGATACAAACAATATACGAAAGTCAATAGACGAGAGAGGAAGATGACAAACTCGGTGTTGCTCGGGATGGAAGTATCTCATGTCTGTTTTTTAAAAAATATATATAATAATTTTAATGTGGAAACATATACTTTTAAATAAAATATTATAACATACGAAATCCTCCCATCAACAGATTTTTAAGAAATAAAACGAGAATATCAGTTGCAAACGATTTTTAAATCACGTAGCTTTTATAAAGTTACACTGTGTCAAACAATTTTTATTTTTTCCCACAAGTTTTATTTAATAGGAATGGCAACACTAAAGACAATGAACACAACATTAATTTTAATGAATTAAAAATAACTCATGAAATCTTCAATAAAACCTTTATGCGTCATAGTATCTGTAAATAAAATATGAAGAAAATCTGTGGAGTCGTTTGGATTTGTACAAACTATTTATGCGTTTCACTTTTATTTATAAAAAATTAAAGGAAGATAACAGTAACCATATTACTTTTGGAAAATGTACACTTAATTCTGAAACTTCCAATTCTAGAAAAATCACGTGTTTAATTAAATTAGCGCAAATGTTATTTAATTAAAATTAAGACAAAAATAACAAAGGATAGATTAGAGTTAAAAAAATAAAATGGCGGAACCCGGCATTTTATATTTATTCAATCCATCGTTATTTTGGTTGCTGCTGCCATTTGCGCATTACTATTTCAATGATTTAATTTTGATAATATTTAATGTGTTATTACTTCGTTTTTCTATCGGAATTTTTCGGATCATTTAATTAAAGTTTTTTTTTAACTTAAAATATTTTATTCCTTTTTTAATATAATTTCCACAAATATTAAACACAAAAGGATTCTCATTTCGTTCAGAATTTTCTGTTCTTGACAAGTTAAAGAGAACAGACTAAGAGGTGTCTTCCCAATTTCGGGTGTCACTGCATGCGTCAGAGTCCTTGAAGAGGTTAAGGCGATGCTTTTTTAATGGGCATCGACATCGATTCCTTTATTTCCGTAGTAACGTGTCCTTGAAGGCCGGAGACATTTCGTAGTACGAAACCACCTGATGCGAAGTAATGATACATGCATGTAACATTAGCATTCCCATCGGCTAGGGAGGCAAGCACGCGCGATTATCGGGGACAGTCGGCTTTTTCTTTTGCAAGAGCGGATCAATAGAGCGATGACGAGGCTTTATGAAGATTCGGACAAACATTTACGCTCCACGGAACTAAAAGGAAGGCTTCAGAACGCGTGGAGATGTTTTCGAATGGGAATCTCCAGATGAATTGCAAGTATGAAATATGCAGCCTCATCTCAATTGACCGAACAATGAAACGGCGTCCTGAATTATTCAGTGCGTAATAACTCAAACTCTGCCGATATGCATGCGGGACAGATCTGTGTCGCGAGAAAAATAAAACCCAGATGTAACTAGGAAAATCTTTTGCGTGGTCCTTAAAATTTCAGTTTAGTTTAGACTAGCAGTACGCGCACGGCGTTGCCCGTGGAATCAGGACTTTAACAAAATGAAAAAAAAAGCCCACAATGACATGAAAAAAGTTTTGAAAACAAAATCAAAACAAAAGATACACATTTTTTGATTTTCCTGCTTATTTTTTTTTTTTCCGCGCTACAGTACAGAGTACGTTAATCCAAAACAATATTACAAAATTGGAACGTGAAAATGATTATTATACAGCAAGCAAAATATAAATCAAATCCGAAAAAAATAATCGAAGTAATTCATTCAGGTGAAGGTCATGACGTATCCTGCGCGTCCGCCAATCAAAATTGGCATCAACGTTCCGAAGAAGTGCCGCGCGAGGAACTCTCCCCATAAAAATAACTCTCAACTGCCCAGAAAAAAATTAATTTAAAAAAAGAGGGAAAAGATATTTTAACCGTTCTTGTTTTAAATCCGACAGAACCGTTCTAGTTATAAGCTGAAAAAAAATTGAAAATAATAGTGTTATTAGAAAGTCGGGTGCAACAAATTTAAAAACAAAACTAACATTTAGATGGTAAAACTGACTAATTTTTAAAAAAATCTCAAAATTCAATAAATTACGTTAGAAATTCAAAACTAACTTCATTAGAACGGAAATCGCGTGCTCTTTCCGATGGTCTATCTATTTGTGTCGTACAATTATTCGAAACCATTCTATTAAGAAATTAGTGCGAAAAATCAACCAAAACAACACAAACATTAAATAAAAAATTTTCTAGATTAAAATTTAAAATTTCGGCTTCGATGTGCATTCAGTCACCATTACGACTACCTGTGTGCCAAATTTCGTGGCTGTAAGTGCGATAGATTCGTCTGGACATCGCAGACAAACACACACACACACACGCACACAAACATTGCCTTTTATAAGTATAGATTAGCATTCCATTTTCCATCTACCCTAGGGTTATTTTCAGAGGGACCTCGTAACTTTGAACCGGAAGAACGACACCCGAGTTGGTACCACCCCCTCAAAACTTACAAACCACACCAACGGAAGGACACCCATAAAATATTCTGCTACCAAAAATCAATTCTCATCTTAAGCCTTTGAGTACTGAATTATCTGAAGATTTTTATGCCCATGGGACGGCTTTAATTTGTCGCTATATGGATTAATACGTAAAAGTAATACATTTTATTTGGAATATACTTATATTGGTGATATAAATATATTTTTGAAACAGCATTTTAGTTACAAAATATAAATAAATATATGAATGAAGCAAAATATAAATATTTATATAGAACAAGAACCAACTTAATGTCTAATAATTTTGTACCGTGTGGTATTTTTCAAAACATGTCGGTAAATGCAAACGTACCTGGCATTGTTTGCATTGCCAAGTGGTTTCTTTTTCTTATTTTATGTTTATAACATACGCGACACCGTTTTGTAGGGTGTTTCTTTGATTCTGTTGCCGGAATATTCTCCGGAAAATGTGCCCAATCTTTCGCTTGCAAACGATGTGGCGCATCGCTACTTGTAGGACGCCCACGGATATTATAATCTGGCAGGACCACTTGCGCCACTAATTCTTCTTAAATTCAGATGACGAGTCAGACTCGTCCACCGTAACTTCGCCCAAGTCAGCAGATGACAAGCTCACTCGTCAAATGTACCCAAAGGGTTAATCTCCTATCTGCAACTCGATCGCTATAAGAATTTGAGCACTTACTGCGATGACACTTTAAAGCTGATGTACTAAAATATCATTTTTCTCTATATAGCTGCGTTTTTCTAAAATCAAAATAAAAAATTTATTATAAATGAACTTCTGAATTACCATCAATATAAAATAAAGAACGTTTGCTTCAAGGTCTCTTTTAGGAGCTTATTAAACAAAACAAAAAAAAATTCTTATTTTATTATACACCTCTCTCACACCTCTAACTAGAACATCCTTCGAATACCCGTTTACTTTACATGCACTTAAGCGGTAATAATGACCGATATTCCGGACAGAGGGATAAATATCTGCTATTTAAATGCGAATATGAAGACAAAAGTCTAAATATGTTCGGCTTTAGCAAACCAAACCTACTAGTACTAACTAAGCGATAATTAGTTATAATTTCCTCAGTAAGCAACTAGTAATTTATAAGTTAAGAAATAATTGTAGTGGTTTTCAGATGCATTCTTTAGGATAAATTTTCCCTCACATTCATGCTCAATATTTGTGAAAACTTGTTTCGCAATTTTTTCAGGCAAAATTCATCCAATTAAACAAAAAAAAATCATTTTTATATATTACATGTGAACTTTTTCAAAAATTATATTAAACACACAACAAAGAACAAATAGATTAAATCTTTCAAATGGAAAATTTTCACTTATCTATTATAATAAAAATCTAATTTGTTTATTCTTAAAAGAATAAAATCTATTTTTCGATGAATATTCCTTATCCACTGTAATCAACTTTTTAATTTGTTTAGAATATTACAGAGAATATTTTTATTACGTTCAAAGTAGATAACAAAAATAACACTATTTTATTATTTCAATATTTTCCAACAAGAAACTGTATCAAATACATCACAAGATTTTTAAACATATTTTAGAACGCGATTAATAAAAAAATGGCTTTTCTGAAAATTAAAAAAAAAAAGTCAAGACACTATCTTGATAATTATGCACTTCAATGAGGAATTTTAAAAAAGATTAAAAATCTTAACAAATGACAGAAATTCTGAATTAATTTTTTTTACTGTTTAAATTTGATAAATGGATCACTAATTCTCTCTACTTGAATGACATCGAGATATGTCGTTTTAAATGCATCATGTTTCATCATGTGAAACGATTCATAATAATCATTTTCAGACAAATGATGACAGGAAAAAAAATTCAATTGTTACATCATCACATAAAATATATATCGATAATGGAAGTTTTGAATTAAAATCACAAATTTAGAATTTGAAAAAAAAAAAATTCTTCACATTATGGCATTTAAAAAAATAGACCCGCATATTCACTTATATTTTGTTATCTAAAACTTATAATTTAAATCATTTTAAAGCAAATTCCAAATTTCTCACTTAAAATTCAATACTTGTTCATTTCTAACCTCTTGCCGATTTATTAACTTGTATATCTGTCACGGAAATTTGAAATACGATTATCTTACAATATCCGCGAAACCCATTCTTTTTCGAATATAAACCCAAAATATTTACAACCGCGAGTAAATCGAATATAAACAGAAATAGAATTAGACAGAGAACCTCAGTAAAGGTACATTAAGTAAAGGATTTTAAATTTCAGAAAATACTGTTTGAATTATGTACACAAAAATAATAAAACACCTTAAAAACAACGAACAGTTTTTAATATATAGTAGTAAGATAAAATAAGAATTCAAAAGATGAAGGGGATTTCTGTTTCAGCAAACAACCTAATGGACGCACAGAAAACCGACACCTCCAAAGTATGTAACAGACAATTTATTGATATTCGAAAAAATATTATCGTACTCACCTGCTCCATAACCTAATCCCATGTTGATGTATCCTCTTAGAATAACTCAAACGTTTATCACAGTTGATAAATAATTGCTAGTATGACATATTTAAATGGCGACTTCTGACTCCACTTAAAAATTGGATCTCTTCTATTCCCTACTATTGATCCGCGAATAACAAACGACAGCAGCCACCGACTGCCGAGGGATATCTGGCAACGCAGGAACGCGCGCCTTCTGAGTGTAGTTGTCATGGTTACCGGTGGACGAACTCATTGTCATTTTCCCGCATAGGGGTGCGGCAGATGAGTGAAATGTAAGCACTCAGCGCCAAGTAAACAATTTTATTTACTTTTTTTTATTCTTTGCTCCGTCTGCTCTGCGGAGCATTTGATATATTTCATTAGTAAATATTTCGAAACGGTTGCGAAAACTCTTTTTGGTATTGTCTCAGAAATTGCAATGTGGAAATCA
>BGPR01009246.1:0-52141 GCA_013235015.1 Araneus ventricosus | reverse complement strand
CATCCAAGCAAATTTAAAAGTTAAACCCTCCAAATGTTCCTTTTTACAAAAAGAAATTTCTTGTTTAGTCCATACTATTAAAGAAGGTCAGGTTTTTCCAGACAAAAAGAATTTGGACCATCAAAAAGTCTTTGCCTCCCAAAAATAGAAAACAAGTGAGATCATTTTTGGGCTTGACAGGCTTTTACAGGTAATTCATTCCCAACTGTTCTAAAGTAGCCCTCCCCTTAACTCAATTGACTAAAGAAACTACAAAATTTAAATGGTCAGAGAGAATAATTGGCATTTGAGGAACTTAAAAAAGTTATTTGATATCAGAACCATGTTCAGCTTTGCCAGATTTTAGCAAACCATTCTCGATTTTCACCGATGCGAGCAAGTAAACGCTCGGGGCGGTATAAGTCCAAGAAGACGAGACAAAATTCCAACACCCAATCTCTTTTGCTTCAAGAAAACTAAATGATGCAGAGACACGATATTCAGTGGTCGAACGAGAAGCAATGGACAGTCTTTGCCTTAAACCATTTCCAAAAATTATTTGTTTGGAAAACACTTCATTTACTTCACAGTGACCAACAGTGTTCATCTAAAATCTTAACATTAAAAGACCCAAATTCCAGAATTGGTAGGTGGATGTTAACATTGCAACAGTTTGATTATACTGTAATCCATAAACTAGGTAGATTAAATCAGATGGCAAATTATCTTTCAAGAGCAAAATATCGAATAGAGGAAAATGAAAGTGTTAAACAACCTGACATTAATACCTTAGAATTAAATTCTTTGTTTGCAATTCTATGCCTGTCTCTGAGATAATTCAAAAACAAGTGATTCCTACTGTAATAACATCGAAAATAAATTAAAGTCTAACTTTATTTTCTTTCCTAGATCACCAAAATTTTTGTATCAAAGATGACTTTGTTGCTTTGTTACACTGACACCAAAAATAGACATAGTCAAGTAGCAAAATTAGTAATTCCTCACACTCTGGTTCCTAAAATTCTCAATTTGGCTCATGATAATGATGCATGTGCACATCCCGATTTAAAAATACACATGATGATGCATCTGCATATCCCGATGTTGAAAATAAGTTTGTCGTTCAGTTGTAAACATGTAGGAGGGCCAGTATAACTATATACTATAGTTACAATGCAGAAACCATCAGTTCATTTCAGCATTGCGACGGTCATTCAAGAAAATGGAAAAATCTTTTATCAATATGAATCAATAAAAGAATTAGTGTAACAACATGGAGACTTCAAAAAAAGAAACAGCCCATTACACACAAAAGCGATACAATAACATTGTTCTTCGACCGGGAGTGAGCAGGTGTCTCATTTAGTCAGGCAATCTTCCATACTCATCCAAGACACATAACACATCTGTGGAATGCATCTGTGGAAAGCAGAGATCACCGATCAAGCCTCCTCGCCACGTCAAGGCAGAGACACAATGAGGAGGTAATCAAAACATTCAGATAACAATAAAACTTAATTAAAGTAGAAGTTTTTCAATTTTGTTTTTTAAAAAGTAGAGAATAAGGCAATTCAAGATACATATACAGTAAAACATCATTCATACGTCTTTCAAGGGACTGATGGAAAACAACGCCTAAATAAAAAGACGTATAATCGAAATTTTAATAACTGATTACAAATTTTATGCTACTAATATTAATTCATTTCAAGTAATAATTATGAAGTTTTTGAAGATGGTACTAGTAAAAACTATATAGTATTAAACATAAGGTTAAGAAAAATCATACCTTTATTTCATATCTTGAGTACTAATTATACACCCAGTGGCAGAATACTTTTCAACAGTCTGCAACGGAGGTTGGGTCTCTTACAAATAGTCCGCAGAATAGTGTGCGACTATAAATATTTAGCTTTCTTTTTTTAAATACTTATATCAACTTGCAACTATTAAAATACGGCAAATATAAATTAAAACAAATATAACATCTTTATTATTTGTATAATATAATTGTATAAATAAACAAAAGCATGTGAAGATTAATCTTTTCTTTGGAAAGATAATTAACAGTAATAAAGTACCAAGTTGTTTCAGAAGTAATATTAAGCATACTATACAAATACCCATGCAGAAAATTATATTTGGGTACTTTTCCGTTTTAGACACAGCACTTGGTGTCTTTCTGTTTTGGTGATTTTTTTAAATCAATACATCACTAGCTCATACAAATGAAATATTCTTCAATATGTTAGATGCCTCCTGTTATTGTAAGAAAAAAAATTAAGTACGTCAAAAAATGTCTCTCTTGTATGTTTTTAAATTAAAATGCAATAAATAATTGTTTTTTTTTTATGAAACAAAAACTTTAAAACTTATTAGCGCATTTATCTGATTTATCATTAATTTCTGCAGCAATTCTGTGACACTGACTGCGCTACTCAAGGGAATCCGGAATTTCATTGGTAATTTTGGTAGTGTTCGTCTGTTCTGGAATAATTTCTTCTTCCTCATTTCCCAAAATATCGGGCTTAGAACGTTTAAAATTGGGACAATCTTGGATTGAACTCTGTTCCTCGTCTTTATCAATTTCAGAATTTGCTAATTTTCGCTCCCGTTTTTAAAAAATGATTGAATTGCAGCTGTAGAGATCGATCGAAACTTCGGAGGTTTATTTTCATGCTGGCGTAAATAATGTTGCTTTAAATTTTTTGGAATAATGTAGCATCGCAATCAAAACAACGAATTTTATCTATTTACGCATCCATCTCAAAGTAAAAATCACATGCTATTTCCAGAAACCAAAAGCTCCGTGCCAGCAGAAACGTATCGGAATGAAACGCGTAGAAAACATTGGCCGAAACCAATACCGTTATGAGGCGAAGTTAGCATACTTCAAGGTCAAATCGCAGTCGCTAGGGGAGCCCATTCAGCATAGGGAAGAAAGAGGGGAGGGGGGCGAGAGGATTTAATGTGTGTTATATAATAATTGTTAAGTTCTTTTGCAAGTGTGATTAATAACTTTGATATTTTTCATGATTGGATTTATTTTATGAGCACATGATGAACTTTATTACAAAATAGTCTGCAGACATTGTCCAAAATCTGCGACGTACGACGCAGCGTCGCGGTGATTCTACCACTGGGATTATACATTTCTTATTTTATACGATTTATGTGCATTCATGTAAACGTTTAATCAAAAAATCAAAAATTTAATTTAAAAAATTAAATTACAAATTTTAATTTTAATTTCTTAATCAGCAGGAGTGGTCTCCCCTAAACTTTCCCAAAAAGGTGAAGTTTCTCCTCTCCCCGCGTGGATAAAAAAAATTCGAACCTACTGTAAACCAGAAGCAAATGATTACCAGAAGGTTTTTCAATGTAGATTAGTGATTGTAAAATATTTAGGTAAAGAATCAAATTCAAAGAGATGCGTACCGATTAAATTTCATCTATCACACACTTCCACTCTTACCGGCTCAAAGACAAAGTGATGTAATCCTTCCGCGTGCACATAGATTGCTACCAGTACGTATGCGTATGGAGAATCGGATTAGAAAAATTAATTATGCAATTTGAACGCCTTTTTCTAACCAATTGACAAAAAAATTGAACACCAAAATACAATTAAGGTAAAAATGCCACATAACAAAATTACTTGGATAAATGAAATTTGGTAAGTTATTCGATTAAAAATATGCGATTATACAGACCGACAATCAACCCTTCGACGGATTTGGTCCAACATTTGATACGGACCTAAATTCAAGATTATAAAACTGTGTACCAAATTTTATCCATCTAGCTATTCAAGTTTTGGGGTTATAGTGTTCACATGAACGCGGACAGACTTCCAGTAGACGAATTTTGTCCAAACTTTGATAGAAACCTACAAATTAAGTGTAAAGATCACATAACAAATTTCATCCCCGTAGCTCTTAATAGTTTTCGATTTATCGTGTTCACAGACACACACAGAAATAATTCCAAAATTGTGTTTTTCGAACTCAGGGAGGCCTAAAACGTGGACATTCATCAAAATATCGAGTTTGAATTTTTTGACGATTACATTACTTTCTCTTTGTATACTTCGTATACAAGTGAAAAAAGAATGGTTTAAATCTTTACTTTTTAACAAAGATGCAAATTTTAAAATTCGGGATACATTCCATATAAGTGATAACGTATGAAATTACTTTCATAACTGTTTCATGGACATACTTTACTTTCTTTTCCTCTTCTAAATTATGTTACATAATTCGATTTTTTTTTTCTATCCGTTCTTTTTCGATAAATTCTAAAATTGTGTTATAAAAATTGTTTTGATGTTTTCTTTTTCAATTTTTTTTTATTTTAGGCATGTTTGTTTATTACGTTTATTTGTTATTAATTTTTGCAATTGCTTATTATATTTTATTATATCTATATTCATATTTATATTGTATTACTTTTATTTTGTTATTTTACTTATATTTTTATATTGTATTATCTAATTTTTTGTATTACTTTAATATTTTTATTGGAATTTTTCTACCCGCACTCGTAGCATGCATGGCGTGTGCAATAAAAAAAACTCTATATTAAATCTGTATATTAACATTCACTTCAATAACGAATGAAACCATTCTAAGCACATCGCGGTTTCAAATGGGATTCTCACATTTTCAGAAAAGAATACATTAAAAAACCCACTCAACTCTAAAAATTAACCAGGTGATTTTTCAGCTATTGTAGCACTACTTTTCATTAATTTATAACATTTATTAAGAATTAAAGCATGATAATAGTTACAATCTGTTGTATCCAGAATACAAATGATTAATCTACGATAATTTGATCGTATATTAATCATCAATAAAAAGGGATAGTAATTACAATCGCTAATATAAAATATCAAAACTATGTATACACGTTAATTGTTTTTAATGAAAGTTCAGTAAAAACTTCTCAATCCTTTTCATTTTTCTGCGAGTTCTCTGAAATTCTATTCTATCATCGAATGATGCTGCAATAAAAAAACGCACTCCTTGAACTAATATTAGTGCTAAAAAAGCATACAAAATTTCTATCTTGTTGAGTTTTTGAGCAATCGTATTCGCCGAGAAACACAAACATACACAATTTCAAATTTTTCCGACTCTGGTATTTGACGATTGCAATACCTTCCCTTAATATATTTTGTATACGAGAAAATAAAAATCGCTTTATTTTTGCTTAATCATCCACATTGATTTATTTTCAATCATGCTATTTTGATACAATCGTTTATATAAAAGAAAAGCATTGTATATCACCTACAACCGATTTTGGAAAATTGACCAAAATTAAATTTTAAAAATGTACGAAAATAAAATTGGTAATATTAAAGCTTTTTTTTATTTCCATTTAAGTGATGTAAAAATAGTTTTTCTGCGATTATATGCTTATTGAGGAAAAGCGTTAAAATTTCGATTAATTTTTAATTAAAACTTAATTAAAATTTTGAAAATCCTTTCATTGAGTACTTACTACCAAACAAGTAACTACGCGCCAAATTTGCCGTTTGCAGTGTATCAGCCAAGAAGCACATTCATCATATTAAAAGTTATTCAGAATGTGTTGTACTTACCGTTAGCCGCTTCCTTCAGCATTCGGGTGTATGTGAAATTTGTTTCCTACGCGAGACGATCAGTTATAAAGAAAAGCTGTCCAAAAACACATTAAATCAATGCGTAAAAGTGAAAATCTCTGCTTGTAGAGGCAAACGAAAGAAAAAAGCATTAATACATAACATTATTTTTATCGATGCAAAAGGATTCAACCACAGCTATCGAGATTCAAATTCAAGACGACCGTGACCGTCTAGTCAAGGAGAGAAATGCCAGTGTGAATTGGCGTTCATTTGCGAACGAGTATGAGGAACCAAACATGGAAAGTGAATCGTGTATTCAAATTTGCAAAGTGAACATATTCGAATCTATTTATTCCAGTTGCTCACGTGATAAATGTAAAGTTTCATTAAAACACTACATCAGTCAAGTCCCCATCAGTTGTCCTCAAATCGGGGCTAGGAACCCTGCCAATTTATTCTTATTGATAAATATAAAGTGGCCCATGTTATCGAGCAACGTGTTAAATGTCGGTCAAAACATTAAGAATATTTCTTTGCTATGTGATGTATTTACTTGTTTATTTTTTTTCCTTTATAGTTTCTTTAGAAATATAATACTAATTCTTGCAATGGAATTAGAATTAACTAAGTGTTTTAGATTTCTTAATGAGTTCGTAATTTTGTGTAATTTATTTAATTTTTTTTCTTAAATTTTACTTAATTTATTTACTAGATAACTTTTTTATAATTAAGTTGAATAATTACACCAACGTTTGGAAAATGTGCCTAAAAGCCTCTCATACCTAAAAGAACATAGTATACAGCATTATGTAAGTTAATTTGTACAATAATTTTTATGTTTTTTACAACTTGTAACACTAATACAAATAAACGTACCAGTAAAAGCCTCAAATTGTGAATTCATTTTTATAATAAATTATTTACTTTCTTAAAATTAAGAGATCAATTAAAAGAAAAGTTAAAATATTTTTAAACTGTTATTGAAGTGTCTTGAATGTAATTCTATTTGATTTTCGAATAATTATCTGTGAAATGAACGGGTTCATCCGTAAACTCTCAGTTTTAAATGATTTAGCGATTAGTGCTTAGGTGTGTACAAAATATTTTCACTAAGCCAGTAAATTTGATCTCCTCTCTGATTTTTACAATTCCCTTAGGGTCGAGAGGATGAGAATGCATAGAAAGTTCCTTCTTTTTATCCTAAAAATAAGATAAAATAAAAACTATAAAGCTGTCTATAAAGCTTCAGAGGAATTACGTTAATATCTCTTTCAGATGTAAAAACTTCAAACATCCAGCACTTGTGACTATGAAGGTTTTATTCCCACTTTACCCAAATTTTAGTGACTTCCTTATGGTTATCAATAGCCAATGGCGTAGCGAACCTGCGGGCAAGGGAGTATAGATGCCCCGTTAGGAGCGCCATGCAGGTAATGTATTAGTGCGTTTATGCCACTTTTTAATGTTGAATACGAAAGAGCAAAAAAATATCATACCCCAAGCTCTAATTACCTTTGTTAAACAACTGGTGACGACTGGGGGCGAAATAATCTCATTATGCCCCAGGTGCCATTTACCCTCGCTACGCTACTGTCGATGGGCATCTGCATTCATTAGCAAGACTCCTCCTGAAAGTCGAATAGATTTGTTAGATTTGAAATCTTTAGCAGAATTCCATCTATGTAATGCATAAATTACTAATAAAAATGTGCGGTATGTCCTATTTTTTTATGATATAGATTATCACAAAAATTTGGAACATTCTATCATTCTTTCTTTTTCAATTTCTTTATATTGTTTATGAATTAACAAATTTGAAGTTTTAATATTTATATTAGGATTTTGATACAGCTATCTCATCATGTTTTCTTTTTTCTCTTGAATGACTAAGCGTAATGAAGTTTCAATTGAAATAGTTTTATATTCCATTGATTGCATTTGAGATTTCTTTTTTACGTTACTGATCTGTTTGTGATGTTATTTTTTTAGCAAAAAAAACTTATTGTATATTTTGGAATTAAAAATATAGAAATTGGAATGTATTAAAAAAATCGAAATAATGAAATGATACATTTTTAGATTTCAACATGTTTGCATCATGAGTGCAGGACTGTTTTGTCCAGTGGGCTAAATGGATTGTAGCCCAGGGACGCTATTGATCCAAGGAGCCTGAAAATTTACTATACAGATTTTATTTTAATTTTGAACCAAAAAATTATTGAATTATAATGTTGACTATATTATGTAATAAGTATGTTAATATAACTAAAAAAATGAAATATGTTGTAAAACTTTTGTTGGCGGCAGTGCGTCTGCCTTTCTCTCGCGCCCTCTGGTTGTCATGTTCTTTTTTTGTTTGATTTATAGATGGTATTTCCGGTTTCATTTCTGTTGAAATTATTCAGTTTGTTCGCATTCAACCACATCGCAACGATGTGTTTCTCACAGTGAATACTTTATAAAAGCTTTCAATAAACAACTTTATATGCACCTTAATTATTTTATTAGCTAGTATTTTTGTTGGGGATTTCCTAATTACGGTTTTGATGGGGCGCCAAATTACTGTAGCCCAGGGCGGTCAAGTTTGTTAAGGTGGCCCTGCATGAGTGTGGAACTTATTGCTATAGCATCGTTTTCATCGTGCTCCATCCGGCTCTGATTATAAATAGCTTCTTTTTCAGGTAAATCATTATGAGGGAAATAGACGATTGTGCCAGTGACTCCCAATTGGGTCCCGGCCTAAGGGCTCCTACTCCAAAATGCTATCTACTCTCAGCTCAGTTCAGTGGTGGGGAAGGCGGGGAGCGTGCTCTAGGCGCTATTAATAGAGGATATAAGACTGAGTTTAATCCTTATGGGCACAGCTATTAACAATTAAGTACGGGCTGCGCACTCAGTATGCTATCTTGCTTTCCATTGATTATACTTATTGATACACACAAGTACTTAATCTTCCACAGTGAATGCTTTAACATAGGTTCCCAAATGTTTAATTTTGAAATCCTTTTGCTCCCTAAGAGATAAAGAATACCTACGAATGCCATCATTTCAACCCTCGGTGTTTTGCTTATTGACTGTCTATTTCTCCTTATGTATAAATTTGTATACATCACGAATGAATCAGTCATATATGTATGCTAGCATTCTTCAAGAAGTCTATTGGATAATTATTTATTAGAAGAATCCATCTTACACATAATCATAGTTTTGGGGAAACGGTGAAAGTTTTTTTTTTAATTTTTACTAGGGTTCTTCAAAAATTTATTTTTCGCAGGAGATTTTTTTTAATTTTATGAATCACCGAAACTTCCTTCTTTTTATTACCTCTCATAATCTTCGTTTTATAAATGGTTTTCATAAAATAATTAGATTCGTTAGCATGTGAATCGTCATCTGATAAATCCTTAATGTCCTTGAAGGTCATTGAGCTCGTTTCTCAGAGTTTGGTGGATAATTTTCTTCGATATACTCCTTATTAATGTTATCCGAAGCATTAATGTAGTCACAGGCCTTCTCTTCATCAGAAAGTTCTTGCAAAACTATTTGGCGCGATTTGGTTCTTTTTGAGGAGAAACATAAGGGCACGGTTGGCATACTGAGTGCGCCTAAAAAGATCTCGGCTAAATAACTGGTGTATAAAGAGAATCTGACTGCCTCTCAACCATTGTTCCTGGATTCTATGTGTTTGGAGGGTTTGAGTAGTAGGTTAAAGGGGGAAGCCCGGCCAATTGGCTAATTAATAATGGTTGCATTGCCATTTTTTCCTCGTGTGTCGCATCTTATACGCTAGCCCATGCCTTTGAGGGTTAAGAAATATACTTTTTAAGAGATAAGAATTTAAGATAGATACTTTGCAAGAGATAAGAAATTAAGAGAGATGCATTTTCTTTTACTTTGTCGGGTGTGCAGGTACGGCCTTAGGAAGTACCGGGTACGATTGGAAGCAATTTTGGTCCTTTTTTGTTTAAGCTTTTAAGATTGTAAGAATTAAAAAAGAGCAAGAGTTAACTTTGAAACTATTTCCATTCTTGTATCCTAACACAGCTGCCCGCTGATCGTCTCTTTCCACTTGACAAAACCAAGTGATCATCTCACCGAACATTGGTGGAAAGAAACAAATACCCAAGATCCAAAATCATCCAACGAGTGAATTTCCCTACCGATAATGAGGTCTTGTTTAAATTGGACACTGGAATCGACAGCAATTTTTGCAGACAGTGACTCGGACATCGAGATCGCTATACCCGCCAGTAACAAGACGACTCCCAAAGAGTTTGTTTGTAATGTCTTTTTTCTTTTGTTCTTTCCTTAAAAATGTCGTATCCTTATTTTATAGTGTTTGGTATTTAGTATGACTCTTCGTATATTCACTTGGATTCATTATTTCATGTATTTAATTTATTTTATATATTTTTATGCATTATTGTTATTCTATTCTAAATAAAGTTTCTATGCACATCCATCCAAACTGCAAACCAGAGATTTTTATCTCTGGAGTCAGGGCTATATCGTAGTGTAATGTAATGTATCCTAACACAATAAATGGAGCGTTTGGTGGTTCGTAGTACAATGAAGAAAACCGACTATGAATTCTGGACGTTTTCCTTTCGTTCGATTGGAACCGAAATTTGATACAGATCTATAATTTTGGTGACAAGACCACCAAATTTTGTTTATCTAAGTCGTTACATTTTTGAGATATTGTTGTGTAATATTTGTGTGTTTATATGAATTAGGTACACAGTATATTCTGCAATAAGGGCGAACCTTCGCGAAGTAAGGTGGTGTCTCTCCTGAACTCGAGAAAAATTCAAAAAAAAATCTAGAGACACACCCCTGGTCTGATAAGGGACGAAAATGACCGATATTTGCTGGACGTACGGTGGGGAAAGATGGAACCGTAATTATATTAAGGGATGTCAATAACAGAAAGGGAAAGGACATAAGAAGAACGTAACTAGAGTGTTCACCATCAGCACTGACTTGTAGAGTGAAATCCAGATGTCTCATAGACGGATTTCGTTCAAAATTCGACAACAAACTATAATTTTGATGCTATGACCACATACCAAATTTTATTTGTATAGCTCCTTGCGTTTTAGAATTATGGCGTTCACAGATAGACTGTCATTTTTTCGGTCTCGGTGATATCTAAAGCGTGGAAATTCATCAGCATCTCGAGGTTGAATTTTCTGACGATTAAAATACTTTCTCTTTGTATACTGCGCATCTGCAGGGCCGGCCTTTAGCCGATTGGACCAATTGCTCCAAATAGGATCCCGCGCTAAAGGAGCTCCGCACCAGAATGTTATCCATTATCTGCTAAGTTAAATGGTGTAAGTAGTGTGAGACAAACAGAGTACGCGCCTGGGCATCATTACCAGAGAGATCAAATTTCAGTTTAAGAATTTAAAAGAACTACTTTTTTTCCTTTTTTTATTTTCTCGTATACGGAGTATGCAAAGAAAATTATTCTAATCGTCAAGAAATTCGATCTTGAGATTTCGATGAATGTTCTAACCTAAGTTCGAAAAAAGAATCTGGGAGGATTACGTCTTTCTGCCTGTCCATGGATGTCATAACTCTAAAACGCAACAGGCGCCAGTCCTATTAAATTGCTGATGTGGCCGCATCACCAAAATTATGGACTGGTTTGTTTAGTAACATTAAAAATGGGATGTTGGACTTCTGCTTTGAAAATTCCATTGACTTAGCATTACACCAGAATTACGTAGTCCCAACAATTAAATGCAAACAAACAAAGCAGAAAACTCGTCCATAAGAGCTAAAAAGATGAAATTTGGCATACGGTTTTATCATCAGAATTACCATCTGTATCAAATTTTGGAACAAATCTGCAAACACAAAAACTAGTAGACAAGAAAGTCGAGGGAAGAGCACTCTCACATCTATCCTTGGTTTTTTGCCGGGTTCTCGGTTTGACCATCATTATTTTGTGTATTCTGGACTTTTTGGACGGGATGTTATATCGCTGGAAAGGTTATTAGATTTTATTGAAATTTGAACTTTTTGACATTGTGGCTCTTGAGTTTGTTACGTCCCCAGAGGTCGCTGGGAAACAATAGACGCTACCATTCTTGCTTGTTTGATTTTATATTCTATTACTTGATTGACTGAGACCCATTGACGCTGCTTGTTTCAGAGACATTTGATTTTGTGTCCATGGTCCAGGCTCCATAAATATTGCAGAAAGATTGCTCCGCTGGATCGGTGCTGGCACTACCATCAAATTTCGACTTTCAATTGGAAATTTTGGGTTTTTGAATCTTCAGGATTGGTTGGACAAACCCTGCGTGTTCCTTGTGTTACTGGATCCATTGGTATGCAGGAAATGGAGGAAGGTTGGAATCCGGCGGCGCTGTATCCATTAACTGCTCTTGGAGAATGTTTTCTCGGCTGTACCGAGGAGCTATCCTTGGACCGTTGACCGCTTATTTATGGACTTCTATTCTCTATGGACTCTATTTTGACTGCCACTAAGAGACTGAAAAGAGACCGCTAACTTATTTTAACAATATCCTTCCTGTTTTACGCATTTTATTTAGAACTGGACTTTGATCCTTTGTGGATGCTTCGACAACGGGGTGAGTTTGCTCTTGGACTTTTGGATCTGTTTTGTTTTAATGGATTTTAATATATTTATGAATTTCTATTTTATATTTATTATGTTGAGTTGTTTTATTGAAGATTTATTTTTCTATCGACGATTTTTCTATGCATAACACTAAACAACTGGTAAAGACTAAAACAATCACAGCTCCGCTGGTTTTAATGACTAAGGGGACGGGAAACCAATACGAAATGGAAATTATATACTGTATTTTCGGAGCTCTCATGTCTATTAAACCATTGTTTTCCTTACACTCTCGCTTTGACGCCTTTACGGACGTAGTCGCCATGTGAGTTACCAGGCCTTGGTCCGCCTCTGATTTTATAGGGTATAGATCATTAACACTCAAACCTCCCATTGTATTTATAGAAACATGTGCACTGCACGTAAACAATTTAGGAAAAGCTTATATACACATAAAAGGAGTTACCCCTGCCCTGCTGAAGCATCTAGGGGCAATCGAAGTCACGCCATTACAGCTCGGATAGTGAGGCGGAATCCTAATAGCCGTAAAAGGCCAAGGCACAACCCCTCCCAAAGGAGGTACGTTCTGTCATCGGAGTGGGGTAACTCAAAACATACCATTATTATAGCCGCTAGGGAACCCGCTTACTTATCCTACGACTTCCCATCCACATACTTGTGGTACCCTTCGATGGGGGACAAAGATTTATAAGGCATAGCTAAATTAGAAAATTTAATCAAATACAATTTTTCGGCTTTCAAAGAGCATCTACTTAAACTTTAGAAATAATTGTTTACAATAAAACATATTTTGTATAAGGCCAACTTTCTTATTCCTTCCATTTTTCATAACTTTAATTCGTGTTAGCTTGTTTTGAAAAAAGAAAAATGTTTATATAATGCTCTATTCATTTGATTCTAATGAACTTCTAAATATGAAAAACTAGTTCAAATGCATAAAATTTATTCTTATATTTCATATGTGATTAATCATTGGGACTCATATAAAATTTTTTAATAAAATGTAACATTTATCTTTAGTTTTTTTGTAATTGCACTTCAACGAACAACTCCAGCTTTACATTTTTATTATAAAATGTCATAAAAAATACAAAAAAAAAAAAATGAATAAAACTGAACATCTCCAAGTTGCTACTTAGTAATAAAATTACCAAATATAAATTAAACTACAAAAAATTCCAGAACTAAAAAATAGATATAATTTTTTTATAAAAGTAATACACATTTCTATAAAAGATTGCAATTTCTTGATAAATTGGAAATTAGAAACACAATAAAAATTTACAACAGAAATTACCATTATAAATATCGGGATTCAATTATTAAATTAACTTGAATGTTAATTTTTATGATATAGCATTTATTTAATTAAAATATTAATCAAAATAATTTTTTTTACATTTTTTAAAAATATTTATAGTAATTTTTGACATTTATCTTTCAGATCAAGATCCAGATTCGATCGGGATTCGGATCCGAAAATTGAACGAAAATCATTCCGGAGAAGTTGAGGTGTGCTTGATTGGTACTTCTACAAAAATTAGAGCTACTTCACAGACAGAATTTAAAATTTAATTGGCATTTTAGTTTGCCGAAAGAAATATATTTTTTTATCGATTTTATACAGGCGAATTGTGCTTCTTAATTTCAATTTAATAAATTAAATCTAAAGCAGTTAAAAAATACTTCACATTATTAGGACATGATATAACATATTTTTTGCTTCTGTTTATTATGTTATTATTTTTAAAATTAGCGAATATAGTAAATAAAAAAAATTGTTCTGCTGAAGGAATTATCTCCACCGTTGAAGAATGTCACACGACTTGTCAAGAAGCTTGGTATTTGTTGATATTATGTATGGAAACGGTATGGCGGCATGTTGAAAATTTATTCACCCTCTACTCGCATCAAGCCAATCTTACTAATGTCTTGTCAAAAGTAAGCATATATTTCTGTTCTACTCGGTTTTTTTTACTTTAAATTCTGCGCTGTGCACAGTTTGTGAACTTTTAGTGTTCCGCTAAGTGGACATTGGGGATAACAGCCTTTGTTGCTTCAAATCCCATAACTCTTTAATTCAAATTTAAGTGTACATTGAGTTGTATGCACACTTTACCTTCTAAACGTATATGCTACATTTTCTTAATCAAACAATTTAGACAGGATTTTACTGAGGTCGTTACTGCTTGTTTTGATTGCTAATCAAAGTAATTGTGTTGTAGGAATGTGACATGCTAAGAACAATTTGCATGTAATTCGTTTTTGGAGCTCAAAAGTTTAACAGTGTTCTTGCCCTCTCTAGGAAACATAAGGTTTGTAATCACATGTTATTGTGTTTCAGAAAACAATAGGAATTTTGAAATTTCTACGTTCTGAAATTCGGATTTGGGAAAGTAAAGCTCATTGTATTTCTTAAATTTTATTTTACAATAAATATGGCATTCAGTTGTTCAATTTTGTCGATGAAATTTTGACAGAACGTAGAACAACCATGAGTACTGGTATTGTAAACTGATATTGTAAATGAACTATTTTTTCTTCTAGTTGAACAAAATTACGGAAATTTTTGTTTCAGAAAAGTATTCTCAAGAGCCGATAAGCTGTCAGCAGTCTCAACCTTTTTGGTTGTACAGACCACCTGTTGTGTAAAAAATATTTTGAGCCCCACTAACTCAATATACAAGTAAAAAAATACATATATATATCAGGGTTGCAGTGATTTAAATCAGTTGATTAAAATCACTGATTTAAATCGCGATTTAAATCAAATGATTTTTTTAAAAAAATCACTGATTTAAATCACTTTATTTTAAATATCAAGTTAATCTGCTTTAATGAAATAAAATTGTTCATGTATCTTTAAATAGTGATTTTAAAGTATTTTTAAATGTATATTTAAAGAAAAAAATGTATATTTAAAGAAAGAATATATAGAACATAAAAAATTATTGAATTGATGTAACTAGAGTACTTTCCATATCTTTATTTTTGAGAACACAAACAAATTAGATTTTAACCCTTTGCGGTGCAAGGCAATAATTTTTTGAAAATATGATGAGAAAACAACATGAATGGGTTTAGTTTATTGTCTAGACATAGAATCTACAAAAAAAGTTTTTTAAAAAACTTACTTCATTCGAGGGGGGAGGGTCGTCCCCCTTTGGGTTACCCCCCTCATGAGAACCCCCTTAGATACAGCCACCTTGATACACTCAAAAATTATTGTTGAATCTTACAGAAAATTATAAATTAAAACTTCAAGAATAGTGGAGCAAAATTTTTAAGTTACTTTGCTAAAATTGTTAAACATCCAGAACTGAAAAATTTCTTATCTCCGAGTCAAGGAATTTTCCCAAACTTTATCTCTAATAATTCCTATTCTGAAACAAAATTTCATAAGACTGCTATACACATTCTAAAAGGAGTTCTATTAGCCCTATCCTAAACCTATCATTTTCCATTTATAGTTGAATTTAATAGTTGAGAAGCGAGTGAAAATAGGTGTGCCATTAACTGGCACACTTCGCCGCAAAGGGTTAAATAAATCTCTAATGAGCAACACAATAAAATGCAAAGCATGAGATGTTTCTTTTTTTATAAAATAAATAAATATTGTGAAAGGACTATGTTCACAAAGAAAGAACATAGTAAAATGCAGCGAGTTTCATTTTAATACTGGAGAAAACTAAATAGCATCGGGGACAACAAAGTTTTTATATTGCAATAATGTTCAAATGTAAGATAATTAAGTAATGCATATAAATGTTCCAAAAGAAATACAAACATCTAGATAGTGCAATTTAAACTATGATCCCATAACTCCTATCATTTTAAACTATGATCTATACTTATAAAACGCAATGTTTGTGAGCGTGTGTGCAATGTCCAGACGAATATATCACATTTACAGTCATGAAATTTGGCACACAGGTAGTCCTGATGGTTACTCAATGCACCTCGAAGCCTGAATTTAAAAATTTTATCTAGAAAATTTTTTATTTAATGTTTTGGGTGAAACAGATTAGGATTAGAGAAAGCTTCAAAACTTGTGTTTGTAGTGAAACAAATAAACAGCTGAGTGTAAAATTCTCCAATATTCTAACATACAATAATATATCTATAGTCAAGAAATGACAATTTTTATTATATTTTTCCGTTTTTCCTTAATAAAATTATCTTATATTTCAAAAGTATATTATTTTTATATTTTAGTTCACAAATATTTTTAAAATAGTTTACATTTTTGAATTATTTTTTTGAATTTGTTTTTCTTTTAAAGAAAATACAGCTTAATGACTGGTATGTTATGTACTATATAATTCTATGACTGTAGGGCTCATTGTCTATTTACAAATGTTAAATATATATATGTAGTTTTAAAAAAAATCATTAAAATCAAAAAATCTTGATTTAAATCAAAAAAATTCGATTTCAATCAAATAAATCGATTTTTTTGAAAAAAATCAAAAAATCAACAACCCTGATATATATATATATGTCAGTAATTAGTAGAACTTACTGTAAAATTTTAAAAATATATTGTTTATAAGGAAAAAACAAGTGAAGATTCTTGAAGCTCCCCGACTTTCACTCGCGACTAGACTACTCCAAGTATTCTTTGCAATTTCACTTCGAGATTTGCTTTATTCAAGCATTCGAATTACAAGTTTTGGGGTATCAACACTTGTTTCAGTTCTAGAGCTAATTTTGAGAATTAAAAAAAATATATAAAAACTTATTTCTCTCGTTGATATCAACTTCTGGTACATTGCAGCTTCAAATTTGTTACGCTGGTTCATTTAAAGCAAAAGTACTGGTGGCCAAATTGAAATTTTTATGAAGTGTCCTACTCAATTTTGCGACTGTCAAATTTGGAACTTTAACATAACTTCAGCACAGAGTTTAAATCTTTTAATTTCAATTTGTAAAAATGTTCTTTTATTAATGGCAAATATTACTTGTTGCTAATGTAAATGCTCATTTCATTATAGATCTTTGCTTTGATGTAAATGCTTATTCTCTATAGATCTTTGTCCATTCCTAATGTATTCTTTAATGTTTTTATTGCCAATTTTAAGTTTTTGTGATTTTATGTGTTATCTTGTAACATTATTCATTGTGTTGTTTTTGTACATAAGGTTCATAATGTCATGCATTTTGAAGTTACTTTATGCTTATCAATGTATTTTGGAGAAGAATTGTGTGTTTAAACATGTTACTTCATTATTAATTTTATTTAAAATACTTTCAACAGTGTTTCTGTAAGTATAGGGAAAATTAGTTGTGCTGCATTGTTACATGGTCCTTTTTTCTGTAGATATACGTGCTTACAGCGTGTACCAATTATATTATACTTACTTTGAGTATTATATAAGAATAACTTGTTGAGAATTGCAGATTCCTTCTTTTTTAGACTGTACTTGTACTGTAAGAAAAATATAAATAAATGCCATACTTAATTTTGTGTAACTGGTTTATCAAGGACTTTCATTTACAGTCAAAGATCATTCAGGCTGACTGAGCAAGGAAAGGTTTAGGTAGATGAAAATTGTTGTATGTCGCATTCTTAGAGAAAATTTTCATAACTTAAATGTTTTAAAGTGAAATGCACAGTAAATGAACTGCTTGATTTTAAAAGGGGACTTCTGCAATCTTGGCCAAAATTGCGTTTTTATTTGTTTATGAATTGATAGTTGCATTGTTTGGTGTAAAACTGGAATTTCTGCCATTTACAGTTATGTTATAGTAAAGCAGCAAAATTTTCATTTGTAGAAAAAGGACTTTTGTGCAAAAGGACCCCTTTTAACATCAATGTTGCTGTTCATTTCCAGATGGCCAGTATACCTATTACAAGATTATTACATTTAACTAGGGGGTTACACCCCCTACTTGCTAAGCTCGTCAACCCCCCAAAATAACGATTCTTTTGGGATCACTATGTGATTCGAGCTTGCTTTGCTCGCTCACTGTACAATTATGAGTGCCTGCTAGTAATAGGAAATTATAAGTACATTAATTACTAAAAGTAAATTTAAATTATTTGAATAGCAGGAAGTTCTAACTAAATTCTTTTTTATAAAACTAAACTGTTAATTACTAAAAACTAAATAATCAGATTATAAAATTAAAATTTTACTTTTGTACCATATAATATATATGTAAATATTAGAAAGAAATTTGAATGCTAAAATGTATGATAAAATGTTTACAAATAAAAATTATTTTCATCAATCAGAAATCAGGCACTTAAAACTTCTTGGTACACACAATTGAATGTTTTTCAACAGTTTCATAAGCTCTAACTTCATTCCAACAAACTTCTAAATATCCACACTTCTCAATGAGTTGTTGCTCAGAAAAGCTTCGCCACATGTATGCACACTCTCTGCAATAATTATTTAGCCAAGAAAGATATAACTTTTCTCTCTGGGTAACTATTTATATGTTAAAACCTCAGAAAATTTGAGTTTTCGAGAGATGATTTAACCCATTTAAAAAAATTTTATCTTAAAAAGGACCCTTTAAAGTGACAAATGGCTTTAAACATGTTGAGATTCACAATTCAAAATTATAACCCATAATAATTATTATTATTTACTTTAACTTTATAAAATCAACAAAATAGCCTTCTTTCAAAATTTCTAAAATTCTTGCTTTTGACACCAAAATTTTAGACATGCTTTTTTCCCCACTGAAATAATGATCAAAAAATCTTCGCTACATGGATAAAAGAACAGAGTCGTGTCATAGTCAACTATGTTCTTGTAGCTCATAAACATCGTTCCGTACACAAAAACGCTTGACTCTATTTTGTACATTCCGATTGGATCGTCTTAGGAAAGATTCTTCAACAGTTCTCTTTTTCGACGATTTCGATTGATAATTGAATCTGCCCAACTTAAACTCATTTTGAAAATTTTGTTGTCTGATCAAATCAAACTAAATTCGCCGAATCGAATGTAAACAAAACAAACTTGCGAGCTGTTGCCAAACGGTGATTAAGAAATTCGACCCTTTTTTGTCGCCACGTAAGAGAATTATATATATATATATATATTCTGATTTATATAAATTCCATCTCTTTTTTACTTATTACTTATATGAAATTTACAAATTTTTATTTCAGATTTTTTGAAATGGGATCACAAATCACCCCTAAATCTCTTTTTGCTACTTAAAAAGAAAAGTTATTGATTATCCAGAGAGAGTTACAGCAAATGATTACAGATGCTGAAAGTTTGGTATGAAGTATTAATTCTTTCATTACTGAGCAAAGAATTGTCTGCTTATTACATATCTGATTTTTGATGGTTTTTTATTCTACTCTACATGCTAGTATCTTTCATAGATTTCTTTTTGGTACATTTATGCCCTGTTTTGAAACAACAGGATGCAAAATATTTTCCAGAAATGACATTGAGAAAGGTCACATGCCTTCTATAAAATAACCATTTTATGCTCTTACAGAAATAAATCGAATATATTTCGTGGACGATTTCTTTATCTGCTTAAAGCAAGAAAATTATATATTTGTTCAACAGTTTTGTATAAATGTTTCTCAGAAATCGATGAAACTCAAAAAATTTGAACTTTTAAATTTCTTGGAATTCACTTTTGGCAAATTATTTGTTTATGAATGTAAATTTTTACAAGTATAACATGTATTATAAATTATTCGTATCGTGCAGTTAAATGTTGCGATATTCTTCTTACTATATACCACTTGTTATAGTTCTTTCTGTATTTATAATAAATGAATATAGTGCTTATTATGGTAATAAAATGGTGCATGTTTGTGGTCACCAAGATTAGTGTTTTTGATACTCGTGGTTCTGTTCAGAAAGACTTTTCTATTACTTCCGATATTTGAATGGCATTTCTTTTCTAGCCATAATTATGATGCACCTGTAGCATCATCTAATGATATTGTATGTAAGAATTAGATCGTGTATATTTAGTTCATCAGTTCCCAGGTTCGGCTCAGTTCGGTCAGCCATGTGTATAAAATGTTACTCCTGCTTGCTAATTATGTAGCATATCATCATTAAGTGTGCTATAAACATGTATTTTGATTCCCATATCAACTACAGTTAAAATAATACTAAACTAAAAAACAAAATTTTACTACTATTTTAAAAAATAGATAATGTGCATTCCCCTTGATACTTTCTCCATTCACTGGTGTTATATGTAATATGTGGTTGCATTTTTATTTATTTAGTCTGTATCAGGGACGTGGCGAAGTGGGAGTGAGGGGGGTGCGACACCCCCCCCCAGATTTTTTCCTGAGTCGGCATTTTGGCCATCAGTCGGCAAAATTTGATGGAATAATTGGACATAATATTTTATTCTGCACATTGACGACGTTCGGATAAATATGATTTCAGTCTTCAGGAAAGAATATGAAATTTTATTACTTAAGTCGGTATTTTTGCAAAATATTTACTGCAACATAGTTGAAATAATTTATTTATAGACAGGGAAACTTATATAGGGATTGCGAAATCGGGAAAACTATTTTTATTGCTGGGATAAATTATCATTTCTGCTTCATGTAATGCTCATATTCGTCAAAATCGACTTTTTATTTACATATTTTTTTAAAAAGTTATTTTTATATTGATAATCAGATAGATCATAGTGCTGTTTTAAATATCTATCAGTTCTTGGCATGTACCGGGTTGCATTATTAATGCTCAAGACAACAATTAAATAGAAATCAATTGCATGGAAATTCGTAATCTTTACTAGGAAATATGCAGATTGAAAAAAAATCAGCCTAGAATTTTTTTTAAATATATCAAACATGATTTTCAATATACAAAATTCATTTTTATTGCCCACAGACTATAAAAATCTTTCCAAATGTATGTATTAAGCTTGATACACCAAAATAAGTAAAACGAACAAATCTTCGATGATTAAACTTTATTCTGAAAGTGACAGAAATAACGAGGCTGCACAAATTGAACACAAATTACTGATGCAATGAAAATTTTCAGCCTGGAAGTATCGGAAGAAGGTCGCACTGCACGTATATCTTAAGTGGTATTGCAATGGAAGGCAAGGGTATTGATATCCTGGACAAGAGTCTTGGAAGAATGCTTATAAATGTTTTTAATGATAGAAAATAAATAGTCAAAGGGGGATGGCATTTTTTTTCTCAGACTCTTATAAAAATTACCCAGGTATTTCATTTAATTTCTGGAAATTCAAAGGATTCTACTTATAGTGGCACTTGGCTAATTGAAAAGTTTTAAACTCAATTTTCAATTTCAAGTAATTCAAATTTTTTCTCTTGTCCCTTTAATTCCCCATTAAAATAACATTGCGATATTATCTATAATTGGAAAACATTTTGGTTAATTCGATGTCGGAACTAAAAATTGTAATCATTATTTAATTTTTTCAATACCTTGTGTCTTCAGTGATCGTAAGAAAATAATTTTCACAGCCCTTCATTCCCTCGAAAGCGTAGAAAGGTTTGTGTATGGACAAACGAAAGAAATAAAAGTGTGGGTTTTTTTTTCAAGCGATTAGAGAGAGCAAAAATTTAATTATTCAAACACAATTCACATTTCAATTTTTCCCCTTTACCTTAAATTTTCCTATTATCACATATGAAATGTTTAGAATCTGACTCTACCAAATCAGTATAGCAGTGAAACCAAAATTTTGGCATACTTATGGCAGTAATTTTCTTGTATGTTATTCCCAAGTTTAATTTTTGCCCAAGAATTTTACCATACTTGTTGTGTACTTCAGTGCTGCACAATTTTTGAAACGAGATGTTTGGAGATTGCTTTATAAATAGAGCAAGTTTCATCTTTGTAGAATCAATTGCTCTCAAACAAAATCTTAAGATGTGATTTTGAGAAGATTATTTTTTAATTAACTTTTTTCACATGTATCAGCATTTCCAATAAGAACTTATTAGATAGAACGAAATTATAATAAAAGAAGTAAGATTAAATAATGAAGTGTATATCTTCAACATTCTACTACATTTGCAGTAAATTTATTCAACTAAAACATTTTTTTCAGATAAAGTAACAATTCTTGTTAACTGCACTTTCATTCATCTGTATGTTACTTTAAAAATTAATTTTGTATGTGGTATTACCTTGATTTTACATCATTGTTATTATTCATTCTCTCTATATTATTAGCAAGCATAATAGTAAAATTTTTTTGGATACGAGGCTGATAATATCCGAAAAAGAGGAAAAAATCGCTTTCAGTTGTCTTATTTTTAGTTGTCATGTTTCTAATATAATTTGAAATTTTAATTTTCATTACTAATATACTAAGACAAAAAGAAACATTGTGCAGATATATTTAAAAATTGAATTTCTAATTAGTTACACTAAATTTATCATTTGAATTTAATTAAAATGTGAAGGTACGTCTTTCGACCCAATAAAATCCGGAATGATATCTTATTTTCTTTTAAAATGTTTCTACTAAATACGCTTATGTGTGCCGAGAAATGAGAAAACACACTAAACACAGAAGAATTGATCTTAAGGGAGCTTCGCACTTGATTTGACCTTTTACATTATGCTAGATATTTAAAATTATGAGATGCATCTTTACAAGGAAATAATCAATATTATTATCACAGTACATGTCCACAAAACTTTAAACATAGTATTTGCACCAGTGAGTTTTGATTTTTTTTTTGTTTTGTTCCATTAGTTTTCTTTTTCCACGAGAAGTTTTTATGTTTAACAGCACGGTAGCTTTCTCGAATAATGATTATTTTTTAAATACTTATCTCAATAATTTTAATGCTTTCTAATTATTACAGAAAATTGCATGTTAATTCATAAAATCTCTTTTTAATTGTTCTGAATTAGGGAAATAATTCTAAAATTTTTCTTTTTCTATGGAAATTTTATAATGATACTCTCATTAAAACTTTGTTTCTGTACACTGAATGTACTGAGATAAAATGAATAGATAAATGCATCACCAAAAATTGATAGAATAATTAGAAAACTTACTATGATTCACGAACAAATTTATTCTATATCTTCAGTGTTTGAAACTTTTTTTTCCATTTCCAGTAAAGAGAAATAATTCGTTAAATGAATCGATAAATAATAGAATCTTATTCAGAATTTTTTTCCCCAGAGGAATAAGAATGTTTAAGTGTTGAATTGTAAATACTTCTAAATTCAGTGAAAAATGCTTGTTTTTTGAAAATGTTTCAAAAGTAGAATTTTCATTATGAAATGTTCTACCTTCAAGTTTCAAAGTTGTTCATCTCATTCTGAACCTTACGAAAGATAATTTAGTATATTGAAGGTGGTTTCCCACCATACTCGAACGAACATGAATGATGAACATTTGGATTAATTAATGTTCCTCTTTTCTTTAAAAGACATGGTAAGAATCGCGATGTTGTAACAAAATTATCTCAATTAAAGTTCCGTAAAATAAAGTTTAGACTTTATTGCATTAAAGAAAATCTTCATAAGATTTATTATTTTTCATCAAAATAATTTTATCATAATATAAATTTTTTGTATTTATTTTCATTCATGAAATTTATTTTATCTAGATATTATTTATTTTTTGTCCTGTTCTCTCACTATTTTCTAAACCCTTTGACCATTTATGGTACAGCTATAAATCTTGCACGCAATATACAATCTTCCAATTTTCAGTAAAAAATAAATTTACTAGAAATATGTATTATACTTCTGAATGAGCAGGCTTGCATATTAAACAGCATGACAATATTTGCTTTTTTAAGTCGGCAATGTTCATCAGTAAAGTCAGCATTTTCACTGTATCACACCCCCTCAGAAGTGAGATGCTCGCCACGTCCCTGGTCTGTATATATTCCTTCGAACTGAACTCAAAATGGTAAGAAGGTAAAATAAAAATGTATTTATCAATCAAAACTGGCATCGGCTTAGAATCTATTGTTTACCAGCGATGAAAAGGGTTATTTTAGAGGAAGAGTTACTAATTAAAACTATTATGCAAACTTTTGCATTACTTTTGGTGCAATGCTCGTATTTCATTTTATTAATGTATTAATCCAGTGGTGCGCAAACCTTGAGTCGTAACCACCAGAGGGCCATGAGAAAATTTTTGTGTGTAGCTAAATTCAAAGGAATTTATTTGACAATAAAAAAAGACTTTTTTTTCAAAAACCATGGTCAACACAAAATTTTACAGAAAATGGGGAGGGGGGATAGGAAATGAAAATATAGTTTACGCACCACTGTTCTAATCATCACAAAATATGCACTTACCTTGAATGTGAGAAAAATATATTAAAGTGAATAGTACTGAATGCTTTGGCTGTTACATGAGTAACAAATGGAAAAACTAAGGTAAGATATATGATATTAATATCTGATAATGAATTAAAATCAAATTAAAAGTTAGAAAATCTAAAAAATGAAATGTTGTGAAAATGTCTTAAAGCCGAGCAGTATATTCCAGCTCCATGCATTAGCATTAACTAATTTTTTTTGTGAGTATGTGAAGTTCATACTTTCTTTAAGAAAAAATTCCAATGCTTTTATAATTGACTATTTTGTAGTTCTTATTGAAGTGAAATTTTCATATCAATTAAATTTTGCTCTATAGGATATACATAGCATATTTTTAGATACCAAAACAGAAAAGAAACTTCTTTCTCGTAAACTTCAGTAATCATTTCAAATAATGAACTTAAATAATCTTCACTTTTTTAAAAATGAAGTCAAATCAAACATTTAGTTCTTTATTCAGCCAATTTTACATTTGTTACTCATTATTTTTTAATTTTCATCATTTAGTTTGTAAACTAATATGTTATAAGTATGCAAAAAATATATATTTCTTTTTAGTCACATTTTGTGAGAGTTTGCACATGTACTTTACAGAAAATAATTGGTATTAATTTCATAACATGTTTTTCCTGCTTTCATTGTTACAATACCTTGAATGTGTTTATAAAAAAAATAGGATGGGGTTGTGGCTGTAATTTGAAAAATCTGGCTTTATTATTAATTGTTAAAATTAATAAGGAAGTGATGTTTTAATTATCATTTTAAATTTTTATCACGTACCATATTATTTTTAATACATACCTCATTTACTTTCTATTGGATCCTATTCAGAATGTTACAGAATAAGTGGGAATCTACAATGCTCAAACTCCGTTAACCCATTGCAGTGCAAGGCATTACATTTTTGGAAATATGATGAAAAAACATCATGAATGGGTTTAGTTTATTGTCTAGACATAGAATCTACAAATAATAATGATAATAAAAAACTTCCTTCTTTCTGAGGGGGTTCGTCTGCCTTTGGGGTCACCCCCTCATATGAGACCCCCTTAGATACAGCCACCTTGATACACTCAAAGAATATTGTTGAATCTTACAGAAAATTATTTTATGATTGTTTACCAGAAGAATATGGAGGAATTTCGAGTTAATTTGCGAAAATTGTAAACGTCCAGAACTGAAAAAAATTTCTTATCTCTGAGTTAAGGAATTTTCCCAAACTTTATCTCTAATAATTCCTATTCTGAAACGAAATTTCATAAGGCTGCTATATACATTCTAAAAGTAGTACTATTAGCCCTATCCTAAACCGGTTATTTTCCATTTATAGTTGAATTTAACAGTTGAGAAGCGAGTGAAATTAGATGTGCCATCGGCTGGCACATTGCGCTCAAAGGGTTAAACAACATGTTGATGTTTCCATTCTATTGGGTCTCTCCTGTCCTCTTGATGATTCTGAAGATTTTTTTTATTGATTCTCTCTTCTCCAAATTCAGGTATGTTTTAATTTTCCTTAGTATTTATTAAAGAATATTTCAATGCAGTGAAAAATATAGATTATATTAGGTGATAAATTGTCCTCCTTTTCGATATTTGAGGACTAATCTGTTTATTTGATTGATGTCGAGCTGACCTCATGTGTATGATGTGATATCGATATGTTTCTTGTTCAGATGTTTCTGATGTATTGTTAGGTAGATGATACATTGACAAAAATTATTCATTTAGTGGAAAAACACTCATTAAATAATAATAAACTAGCCACCTTTAGCAGCCAGCTGTTTGCCTGCAGCTGTTAATAGTCTGTGGCTGTGCTTGCAACTTGGCACAATAAATTGGTGAATTAGCAGGTGTAGAGGCTAATGAACTCTGCTAAAGTTTTATTTTGTGACATATCTAAAAATGGAGGGGGTGAGCAGCAGGCGACCACTGGTGGCATATTTAGGAGGCATATAAGCATTTGTATGTAATAATCGAAATCGGTCCAGTGGTTGTGGGACTGGTTCTCTGGTTTTGCCAATTAAATTATTAAAAATTAAATGGTGTGTAGATAGGCATGTGAGCATAATTACAATATAAAATGTTACAAATGTTTTTACTATGCAGTTGCATATTGTAGTGTATTCTGTGTTATTATTACATAGAATAAAATGTTTCTTTTATTTACAGTATTTTTTCCTTCTATATTATTTTTGCCCTCCTTTTCATTATTAGAAAGTTGGTCTTAATCTATTTCTATATTAGGGCAGGCGAGTCCTGTTTGTTTGCTTTCCGACTAACGATCATTTTGACACATTTCTTTGATCAATTAACATTCAATAAATCACATATTGAAAATTTTCGCATTTGCTTTTACTGTTAACTATTATTTTGGCCTGGTCATCATTCTAATAAATATAAGAAGCCTTTTTATATGCTTATTACTGTATTCTAACTCTTTTTAAGTCTATTTACATTTAGTTACTTTTGAAATATGTGCTTTGATATATTTGAATCGCTGATTGCAGAAACCATGAGTCTTTTTTTTTTTTCACAGCTAGTAAGGTCACATTTATAGGTATAATAGCTGTTCTGCTTGGCGTTGCTAATATTTTTAACGTTAAAATTATTTTTGTATAGAAAATAATACACAAAATTCTTTTACCATCTGAAAACCTTTTTTTACTTCAAATTAATTCATAAATATTGAAGTATAAAAAAGGGTTTGATGAATGTTTGCTATAAAAAAAGTCCTATGTTGTTTCTGTAGCATCAATAGTTTCAAAGATACAGAGGTATTTAAAAGTTAATATTTCTAAAATTCCTTATTGTAATGGTGAAAATCGATTAAAAGTGCTGAATCAACAACCCTCATAATAACCTTATGCCTATACAATAATTATACAAGGGTAGTATTGTATGTGTCGAGAGTAGTGGCAGTATCAGGAGGGGAGGGGGGACGACAAACCTATTTGATGAACAGTTTTGCTCCCTTCCTCTCCTCACATCTGTTCCCCTCCACTAGATCCCTTCTTCTCAGTCTTTTGGTTCTGTTAATGCTCCAAATGACAGTATAATCTAAATCTACATATCTATGCTGAGTTTAACTTAAAAGCTCGCAACAAGTCTGTCACAGTTCAACAGAAACATTTTCTTGCCATTGAAGAAATAAGACCAGGCATTTCAATTACTAACACAGAAAATGGCTGCTAAAGGAACTGAAACGAGAGTCACTACAGGGGATGCTGATACTTATATTGTTATCTCTGGGTTAGAGAAAGCAACTTCTCATCCTAAGGGAAAGACGTAGACCTAGTCGTGTTGGCATCACCAGAAAGTAACATTTATTTTATGAAGCCTGGCAAGAGAAAAGTTGAAGCAAAATTATTTTTTACAAGAAAGATGCAGAAAGAACTTTCTTTTGCCCAAATCATCCTTCTTCTCCATGCATTCCTGTGGCTGCAACATTACACCAAATATTTATAGAAAAATCAAAGCACTATAGTTACATTGTTTAAAAATCAAGTAAGCCAGATAAAGTAAGCCATTGCTGAAATCTTTTATAACCCCTCATCAACACCAGATGCTATCTCATAAGCCGGTGAGAAGATGTTCCTAGTACAAAGCCATTGCTGATGAACATAATTTGAATAACCGTAGATATGCAGCACTTCTCAAATCATCAACCAAGATCAAAGATGATCTTTCCTCAATTCCTCCAGCCAAAGGAGCGGTGGAGCAATGCACGTTTAGCAATATGTTTCTGTTTTGGCACCTGCACCAAAGGTGCACCTCTAGAAGAAGAGGAGGCGTTTGAACGTGTTCATATACTAGAAAAAAATGGTGAAATTTAATTATGACCAAGTGTCAAAATGGGCTATGCATATTTTTATGTATGTGTGTATATATATATAATATGTTATAGAAAGATAATGGTTTTTTTCCCCCTAGGATCCATCGTTTTCGAGACATTTGACAAAAACTGAGAAATCCCTCCTTTCAACCCTCCCTGAGCATCCTCCACCAGTTGGGACTTTTAGTATGTCATTTAGGGCACTCTCCCCAACAACTGTGCCGAATTTCAAAACTACGCATTTTTTTAAAATTTACAATTCGTTGACTGGACTACGAGTAGAAGGGAAATTGCAAGAGGAGGAAGGGAGTATAATTGTTAATCAAATGTGTTTGTCATCCCCTCTCCGATACATGCAATACTATCCTTGTATAATTATTAAATAGGCATGAAGTTATTATGAGGATTGTTGATTCAGCACTTTTAATTGATTTTACCAGTACAATAAGGAATTTTAGAAATATTAACTTTTAAATCCTCCTGTATCTTCTAAACTATTGATGCTACAAAAACAACTTAAGACTTTTTTGTAGGAAATTTCATGTAGTTTAATTTTGTAATTGGGTGTTTTTTGATAGAACCCTTAATTTGTGAGATATTTAAGAAAAACTGAAAATGCCCCCCTTTAAGCTCCATTGTACCGTCGCGCTCCTGCCACTGGCAGAGACTTTTAGTATGTCTTTTAGGACACTACCCCCAAAAACTGTGCCAAATTTCAAAACTACAACATTTTTTTTTTCTTCTATTCGTTGATTTTTGGTCTTCATTGACTGGACTAATACAGGGTTCGTACTCCTCCTGAAAAACTCCTGAATTTTGCTTTTTTTTCCTAAGGGCCCTGAAAACTCCTGAAAATTGTGTTTTTTATCCTGATATTTCTTTCTGTCGCCTGAAAAATTACAGTTGAAGAGCAAAAGATAAAATTATGATAAAACATAAAAAATATGACGTTTCCGTTTTTCCTTATTGATAGAAAGTCGCTGGAATCCGGAATTCTTACTTCTGACCTTACTTAGCCCGAAAGATTTTGTTCCGAGCCACCGCAATCAGGAAAGATGGGAGAATTGATATTTAGTATACTTTTTTGCCAATTTTATAAAAATTGTCCACACTACCCCCTACTCCCCCTACAACTGATTTTTTTCATGTTATCTCCTGAATTTTCTGTACTTTAATCCTGAAAAAATCCTTAGACACTCCTGAATTTTACTATCATATATACAGAATGAACCCTGCTAATAGCTCTTCGTATGTATTCTTGCTCTTCAACAACAAAAAAAAAAATTATATTTTTACAAATTGTGAATTTTATACACAATTTAATTTTTTAAAATTTTATTGAAATGAGAGCAATAAATTCAACGGAAATGAAATTAGTGTCACTGAAAAACTAATTTTTTGAACTTTATATACTATAAAAATAGTTTTTGTGGGTTAATATTTTCAAAGGATATCGCGGAAAAACGTAAAATCATTTTTAATTAAATTAAGTTTTAATTAACCTTTTTGGCTTTTAAAAGTTGACATTTGTCTTTCACTTCTTAAATAAAATATTTACAGAAATAAAGGTAGATTAGTTCAAAGTCTCACCATTGCCCAGCAGCGAAGTATCTATAAATTTACTTTATTTCAAAATCGTCTGCATTAATCAATTATTTATTAAATTTTGAAAGTGCAAGAAAAAATTACACAGATATAAAATTGGTGTCAATGAAAAGTAAAATTTTGAATCTTAAGATGGTATAAAAATTTTTTTGCGTGACAATTTACTTCAAAGTTACTGCAGAAAAACGGTTTTGGTTAATTTCTAATTAACTGACTGTTTAATTAACTTTTGCACTTTGAAAAGTTGACAGGCATCTTCCTCTTCTCTTAAAATAATAAGTGTGCAAAATTTGGTTGAAATCGGTCCAGTGGCTTAGGAGATGTGGAGGACATATCCACATACCCATAATGACTTTTATTTATATTAAGATAAAATCTATTAAGAAAAATAATTTTAATTGTTGCTTTTAAAAAATTAATTGGTTTTTAAAAAGTTCTGGGCTATTCCATGTGAAGACATCTAATATTAGAAAAAATTGTTGCTCCATAGTAACAGATTTTTAAAAAAAAATTACCACTAAAACTTTTGATGGTGAAACCCTCATATATCAATTTCAGGGTTGTCGATTTTTTTGATTTTTTTCAAAAAAATCGATTTATTTGATTTAAATCAAATTTTTTTTATTTTAAATCAAGATTTTTTTTATTTTAATGATTTTTTTTTCAAACTATATATATTTAACATTTGTATATTAGACAATGAGCCCTACAGTCATAGAATTGTATATATATAGCAACATACCAGTCACTAAGCTGTACTTTCTTTTAAAAAAACAAATTAAAAAAATTTAATTAAAAAATGTAACAACTATTTAAAAAACATTTATGAACTAAAATATAAAAATAATATACTTTTGAAATATAAGACAATTTTATTAAAGAAAAATATAATAAAAATTGTCATTTCTTGACTATAGATATATTATTGTATGTTAGAATATTGGAGAATTTTACACTCAGCTGTTCATTTGCTTCATTACAAACACAAGTTTTGAACCTTTCTCTAATCCTAATTTGTTTCACCCAAAACATTAAATAAAAATTTTTTTAGATAAAATTTTTTAATTCGGGCTTCGAGGTGCATTGAGTCACCACCAGGACTACCTGTGTGCCAAATTTTATGACTGTAAGTGTGATAGATTCGTCTGGACATTGCGCACACGCTCACAAACATTGCCTTTTATAAGTATAGATTATAGTTTAAATTGCACTATGTAGATGTTTGTATTTCTTTTGGAACATTTATATGCATTACTTAATTATCTTACATTTGAACATTATTGCAATATAAAAACTTTGTTGTCCCCAACACTATTTAGTTTTCTCCAGTATTAAAATGAAACTCCAAATTCATATGTTTATTTTTTTCTTTTTTATCTGAGTATCTTTTAAAGAGTTCTCATTTTCCTATATATTCTTTTTTTTCCCCCTTTCAGACACCACACATTATACAACTAACTGCGACGAGGAGGTAAGGTCTTATTAAAATCACTATCATTATTTATGTAATACTTTCATGAGTTTTAAAAATTTTTATTTAACCTTTTTATGTTCTTGTATGTTGGTGTAATGCATTTTAAAATTAAAATTTCTTAAAAAAATTGTTGAATTCAAAATTTATTATAATGATTAGTTTTAGAAATCAAATATTAACTATTAGTCTTGATACTCAGGTGTTGTGTCGTTACGTCACTTAATTATTTAGAAGTTGACACTCGACTAATTATTACATTACTAGAAAATCACCCGTCATGGTTTGACGGGTATAAATTGCCTCTTCATTCGAGAGATTTCCCTTCAAATTTGACGTGTTTAAATAGATATATATGCGAGAGAAATGTTTAACATTGATTGAAAACAAATAAAATAAACATATGTCTTAATGACAGGAAATATATTTTTTTTCATCTACATATTATTTAAATATTTCTTCATTCAAAAGAGCTCTTGGTAAAGAACATTCCGTGTGAAGTATTTTTCGTTGTTTAATAATTTTCCTTGTACTTCAGATGTCTATGTGTAAATTTTAACGTGATTGGGAATCCTAGTCCTTGAAAGTGCAACATAGAGCTGTCCATGTGAAAAGACAGGTTCATCGAGGTAAATTCCAACACGATCGAAAGTTTGCCCCTGAGATTTGTTGATAGTCATCGTGTAAGCTGGAATTAACAGGAACTGGCGGCGGTTCAGAACGAATGGTAGATTCACGTCACTGGTGGCTACTTTAATTTTTGGCAAGAAAACATCTCTACGATTGCATTCAGATACAATTTGGCGTCCAAACTATATCACGTGCATGATATACCACTTACGTAATTTACTTCTTTCTATTAGAAAACAGAAATTAATTTGAAATGTAAGATTAATATAATTTAAAATTTCTCGGGAACTATTGATCATAGCGAGATAAATCTTATATAAATCGATAGAAAATTTTATTTCACTATTTTAGAGCTATTAAATTTGAAACTAGAACTACAATTACTCTTTTAAATTTAAAATTACTGAAATTTAGGTTCTCTAGCAATGAAATAATGCTGTTTAACGTCTCGCAGTGCTATGGCGCGAGTTTTATTGTTGGCGACGTCAGAGCGTTACCGGAGGATCTGGGCTATTATATTAGTAATTTCATAAATTTTACGATTTATTATTTCATAAATTATGTTATGTCATATTATTACGTATTTAATAATTGTCAAACATTTAATTAACGTAACTTAATTATTGAGAAGTTGACACACAAATAATTATATTATTTCATAAATTTTATATTATTTCATAAATTTTACATTATTTCGTAAATTTTATACGATTAATTATTTGTGTGTCAAATTCTAAATAGTAACAACACAATAATTGTAGGTGAGCATTAGGCATATAACATCCTTAAATAGTTGCAAAATGTTTTGTAGCACAAGCTTTTATAGACTCTTTTTAATCTCTATTAACATCAAAGTTCAGTGCTTCTAAAATTACACTGTCACTCATTCTTAAAACTAATCAACAAGTTAGCATACACCTTTTGACTTTTTTTATTTCAAAATTCAGATGAGAATTAAGTGATAACTGTTTACCCATTGAAAATAATTTCACCTAACTTGAAGTTAATTCCTCCTGTCCTTAACATTTATGTCCATTCTTATGTATTTGTTTTTAGACCCCAAATTTTTAACTGTTATTTAAATTGCATTGTATATTGAGACTTCATATACAGGGATTTCGGGGGGGTTCCTCCCCCATCGGAGAATTAGTACATCCATTAGGGCACATTTGCAAATACCAAGTTGCTGAGAACATTTTTCGGAGCATTGCACTAATCGTTCATTGTCCTGATGATAGAAATCTGCTCCTTAGCCATAGAGGCAACATAGAAAGCTGTGGTTATCATTGGCAAATTGCCATCCTCCCATGTTCTCTCAGCTTACTGATCAAATAAAATCCAATGCACACTAGATCTCGGGAGCCAGACTTTCCACATTGATCAATTTTGTGTGGTCTTCAGCAACCTCTGGCACCATTTCATGGGATATGACATTACATGGAGCCTATATACCATGCATGTGCAACATTTTGCCTTACAAAACACACACTGTTCCACATACTTCAACTTTCGAGTAAATTTCCAGATGACATGCCACGCAGCAACACTTGAATGAAAACGCCAGCATATGAAATCATGGACCTCAACTAATGTCTAAATATTAATAATGAACACAGGATGAATTCAATTTGTAAAGTTTACCTTTTTATTTATTTTCAGGAATTGCATGATATAGAAGTGGAATATGCAGCTGTTGAGGACATGCAACTTTCCAATGATGAGATGGTTATACCATCAATTCCAGAACTCCCTAGCCAAGAGATTCTAACCACATCATTGAGTCAAATGTCACAACCTTCCCTTCTAACTTCAGCCACAAATAAAGAGTGTACTCCTAATACTCAACTACGTGCCATGAGTACGTCAAAAATGAAAACATACAAGTTGAGTAGGGGAAAGAGGCAAGTCTCAGCATCAGCTAAAGCAGCCGATTCTTTAATTCAGTAAAGAGGCAAATTTTAAACGAACAGCATGAATGGGAGCATGAAAAATTGATGATGCAGAAAGAAAAATACAATTTAGAAATTACGCTCTTAAATGAGCAGATAAAAATGTACAAAATGATTAATGAAAAAATTGAAAAAGGCGACGAAGTACAAATATGTTTAAATATTAATAAATGAATTTAAGAAATGTTTTTTTATGAAAATCATTGAATTCTGTGTACTACTCTTTTTAAAACAGCAGTCAATCACTTTATAGCGTATATAATATTGAAAAAATTTCTTCCAAAAATGATCTTGGTTTAATCTTGATTTCTATTGAATTCACGGCAAGTCCATTTCCTTTTTCAGATAAATTCATTATTCCATTCTAAAAATCCTACTTTCAAAAACATTTATTTTCATTGGCAGATGATAATTTTTGTGTTGCCCCAGATACATAGGTATGCATTATAAATTATTCACTCGGTCAACATTTTTTTAAGACTTAAGTAGAACTGAAATGTATTTATAATGGAAGTTAATGCATGATTTTTATTTGTATTTTATAGTGTACAAATATAGAAAAATCCCACTCTTTTATTTTACAGAATCAAAAATGATATAAATTGTGTAATATCATTTTCTCAATGGTCTTTTTTAATTATAGTGATTTATTTTTTGATACACTATGCATTAAATATTCGGCAAAAATCACTAATCTGTGCAACTCTAATATATAACAATATATCTATATATATATTGGTTTTACACCAATTAAGTGGAACATTTTTAAATCCAAGATCCCAGAAATCAACCAAGTAATTGAAGAATAATTTCACAAGTAAATGCAAACAAATGAACTTTTGCAAAATTTATTTCAAATAAAACATAGAAAAATATATAAAACAAAACATCAGTTATTAAAGAAAGTGGATAACAAAGCATTCCTCTTTGCAAGACCAGCCGCATGGTTTGCTACTTTGGGGTATTTCCCTCATCATCCTCTTCTTCAAATACGTCATCCATCTGTAATGCCATATTATGCAAAACTGCAATTGCTACAATAACTGTCATAACATTTTGAAGACTGCAGCGAAGACTTGTTTCTAAGCAAGCAAATCTTTTCATTATACCATATTGCCTCTCGACAACGTTCCGGGATGCTTTGTGGGCAACATTGTATCTGCATATATATATATATATATGCAGATACAGAGTTTTAAAGTCAATTTTAATAGTTATTTGTATTCTCAACAAGGCCTACATGTGCAGAAAAATAAGTAAGCACTTTGCAAGCACCTTAAGGGGAAAGTAAGGACTTTTTTTTTTTTCCTTCTTTTAACTTAACACGATTTAAGTAATAAAATATACAGGAGAGAAATTTAGTACCTATCCTACTGTCATGACTAGAATATATTCTCATTAACTTGTTACAGGAAAACATTTCTACATGCAGAAAAATAAACTGAAAATACTTATGCAACAAGATTTTGAGGTACAAAATTAGGATGCTAAATCATTAATTTCAACTATTTTTATACATAAAATAGTTCTTGCTCGGAAACTCGTAACATCTTAGAAATAATGAGTTTTTAAGCACCATTATAAAAAATAAGCACATTATACAAACTTTGAATAAAAAGTAAGCACTTTTAAGGGCCTTCTAAAACGAAAATAAAAAGTAAGCAGTTTTTAAGCACTTTTCATGACCATACACACCCTGATGTGGACAAGAAGTTTTGTTGCGAGCACCCACAAATAGCAAGTGTTAACATTGATGTTACAAATCTATTATTGCATGGAATCACCCCAAACTTGTATGAGAGATGCATATTACATTTAAATATGTAGGAATAATTTGGAGCATATTACCTAATGGTCATGCTCTTTTTAACTGTAAATTTTCAAGATATTCTGTATGTTAAGTAAAAAAAAAAAGCTACATACCTTATTTCTTCGGGTGTGGATGGATCTAAGAATGGTGTTAATAGATAGGATCTACACCCATATCCATTGCCTCCAACCAAATGATATTCTGGTGGGACTTCATTTTCCAGAACAGCCCTCAGGTGAGAGTTATCAAAAACTGTGCTGTCAAGGGTACTGTCTGGCCAGCATGCTACTATGTCTCTAATATGCAGTGAAGCATCACTAATTGTCTGAACATTCAGAGAAAAGTAACCTTTTCTGCATCGAAACACTTCTGCTAGGTCTCCACCTGGATTGAATATGGGAACAGTCGATGGCTCCATAGACAGGGTTCTTACCCACTTTTCACATACAAAATTAAGGACTTTTTAAGGAGTTCTTAAGGACCCAGTGCAAAAAAATAAGTACTTTCTTTCCCCTCAAATTTCCATTACAATGCAATGTTTGCTGCAAATGTATGAAAAATTAAATATATGCCTAGAGATTTAAAAATTTTTTAACTGACTATTTAATTTATAATTATTAAACAATGGGTTCCCACTAATTTCCAAGTATGGAAAATAAAACATTTTCAAGATCCTTTTATTTTTAAGAATACTATTTTACTACACACTTATTCTTTATGTATTCTCGAGGAAGTTTTACTAAAAAAAAGCTGCGAGCAGAGAATCTGAAACCCATAATACTTGTTCTACTTTCGTATATATATTAAACTTTGAAAATAATAAAGATTTTTACCCCGGCCTCAAAAGGCTACTCAAAGGGTAAAGCATTAAATCTGAAAGAAAACCTGAAAAAATTAATATTCCCCCCCTTTATGCCGCGAGGACACATCAATTACACTATAAGGTTTCACCACATCTTTATTATGCTCTCATTTACACATTTTCTTTTGAAGCCATAAGATTAGCATTAAGTAATTAAAAAAAAAAGTACAACACTTTCAGAGGAAAATTATAATTTAATGCTTGTTGACTAAAATTTTATAGGTTAATAAATAAATCATGATTAAACCTTTAAGAACAGTTTAGGAATCTTCAAACATCTCATTTTATTTATTGTCTAATTTTGAAAGTTCTTTATTAACGAGCATCTATTTCCTCCTTTGTCTTGGATACAGTTTTTCTTAACTTATTTGATTTAATAAATAAATTAATATCTTTTTTTTGCCTCAGCTTCATTTGCTAAATTTTCAATTAAATTTTCTGTCTCCTCTAATACATCTTTAACTAGGCACATTTTCTTTTGTTTTAAAAGGAAATTTCTCTTCAAGTTTTCTTTTGTGTTCACTTTTTTTCTCTTAATGTTTTTTGTTCTTCAAATAATTTCTATATATTTCAAGCGTGCAGTGGATGCTGAGATTATCAACTCTTTTGAGATAATCAGCAACTTTTAAAATACCTCAACATGTTTTATATGATCATATATTACCACGCTGTGCAATATCTGATTACTTTTTTCTATTTTCTACTTCCACCTTCTTATTTGTGAAAATCCTCGTTCTACTGAGGCTTGGCCAGCGAGATAGTATCATCAAAAGTTTTAAAATACCCCATAATTTTGAAAATTTGTCATCAAAATATGGAGATAAAAAAGATATCTAAATCACATGTTCTTGGATCAAAACAAGCTAAACTAGACAAGAATTTTCTTTCTGGCCCACTGTCTAAAAGTCAGAGAATTGTAAGTTGATTTCATCACAATCATTTTCTTCCAACTTTTTTCTGTCTTGAGGAGACGTAATTTAAAAATACTCTTCATTTTAAGTCAAACATTTATTTCCATTACTGGCCATTAGCCTTGGATCAATGCAAGCAAGTGCATTACTACTGAATAGTTCACTGGACATTTTCCATTATGCTTCTTAACAACTTTATTATGAATTTTGCAATCAGATTTTAGCTACATTATATTCTGCTGGTCTGTCACTACTTTCTTTTGATAAGCTCATCAAAAGTTTATCTCCTTTAAATCCATTGCTAACTTTACTTGATAACGAAAATCTTTCATTATCAAGTCAATATAACATAACTTTTCTAAGGAACTGAACTTTCTACAGATGTTCAGCTTTAACTATGTTAAATAGCTGAATAAAGTGTTTTTATGAGTTTATGTATATCTCCTGAAAGAAAGGGCAAAAGTGGCTTATCAAGCGATAAAAGCTCTAAATGGAAATTTGGCGGGCATTATGGATGATCTGGATAACCGTAATTTGTTTACATCCGGCATCGTAAACCACCTCCCTACTACTATCGGTAGCAGCTCTCACTGATAAACCCTCTTGAAGGAACCATTAAATTTAAATTATTTGAATAGTAGGAAGTTCTAACTAAATTCTTTTAAAAAAAACTAAACTTTTAATTACTAAAAAACTAAATAATCAACATATATTTAAATATTGCTGTCACAATCAATTTCTGATGGCAGATTCAGAAGCATAAACATGAAAAAAAACATATGAAACAGTACTCAATCCAAATTACAAACAGTTGTTGACCGGCAGCATAATTGAAAGTTTTCGGTTCGCAAATAAAAAATACAAGCACAAGTTAATGGCCGAAACCTTGCAATTTAGCATTAGGCTGCTGTAGATTAATGTTTGAACTTAAACTATGCTTCCTCTTCTTGGAGGCGACATATAAGGAGGCCTTCCAGCGGAACCTCTTACACCCCTTGGTTATTCTGGGGCCTCGACATGCAATAGGGTTGGTTGCACCTTTATTGTCGAGCCACTTCTATTCTAATAGAATCTACCAGCTGTATGTGGGAACTTTCCACTGCCCAACGGGAAATTTTGTTCAGCTTAGTTGCAATTTTGTTAAGCCCACTTTAGATGACCCAAATTTCTTATCACAGGCTTTGAAACATTCTATGACATAAGATATTAGGTCTTCTTCCTTTTGCTGTGTTGTGGAAGGAGAGTGCGACGGTCCTGAATCACTATTAATATCGTTCAAAGTGTTTTCCACGGACTCTGTTTTAACTGCAATATCCACCTCTTCTATTTGAGGGATATTTTTGGGAAGGAAAAGGTTGAAAAAAAACTTACACCTGGGCATTCTTCTCCATAGCAACAAAGCTTCACCTGATGTTTTGTTCTCGGGCGAGGCTGGAAAATTTTGCTGGCAGCATCAAAGTGATGGAAAATAGCACACTGATGCTTACAAAATTTTTTTCGTAAGAGGATCCAGCCTCACAGGAGCAAACACCGCTTTTTATATCTACAATGAGTAGATGAGCTGCTCTTCACTTCAAACACGCTTCCAGTCATTTCAAGGATATCCTCTTTTTTGATATCTAAGCAGCTTTTTTAGATCTGTTAGCAGTATTGGTAGCTAGCATCCTTGAAAATGCAAATTTTTGCAGTTTTTCTGCAAAAAAATACTTTTTTCCAGTACACTGCAGCTGAAATCAAACAGAATTCAGAACATTGTAGGCCATAACTCTCGACAAGAACTTCATCTTTAAAAATTCTGACACAAACCTCTGAAAAATTATTGGTGTGATGAGCCTTTAACAGAGTGGTCCCGATAGGCAAGACACCACTTTGGCCTTTCTTTCCACCACGTCTGCAGGTACTGGTTCCAATTTTCATATGTTGGCAAAAAGGTGCCTACATATCCAATCGCATTTAGAAAACTTTCCTCTGCCAACTGAATACTTGAAGCATACATGATCTTCTGGAAGATATGCATTAGAACTTGGCGATGGTCTTTTGGTATAGAATTTTTGGCCTCCCAAAGCCATCGCCAGACTGCCTGTGCCACGTGAAAAATGCAAAGCAAATTAGTGCTTTGAGGCCAGACATTTTTAAGAGCATTTATCTCGGCTGAAAATTTGTCGGTCAAAAAAATACTTGGATGGCCTTTCCCATTGAAAGATGATTTTAGAGTTTCTTTCAGTAAATTGAACCCAACTGTATAGGAGTTTTCAGTTTCACCTAAAATGATAAACACTTTTATTACAACCTATATTTGTGACACAACAGGGAAATATTAATAAGTGAAATACAAGAATATGAACTAAATCCAATTTTGTTACCCTTTGGCAAATTATAATATAGCGATAGGAATGATCAGCAGCACAAGGCAGTAGCAGTAATGTGATGCAGTGGTTTCTGCATCACAGGAGCTGGTTGAGTCTCACAGACAATATCTTCACATTCTTGTATTCTGTGACAGCATCATCAGAGGTCAAAATAAGAACTTTACCAAGGGATCTTCATTCATCCTAACAGTTATTCCTTCCTCAGCATAAGTTGGAATTTTTCTTTTTAGTTTACAAAATAAGCATTATATTTTCTTTAACAGATTAACTTTACTAATGAGTACAATAAATAGATCACTGATTTACCAAAAAACCACATTGTCAAAAATATTCAAATGTTCACTAACCATAATAATAAGGAAAAAAGATGCTAAGATTTTAAAATTCACAATTTCACTTATTTATTCATTTATTTACCTGATAGATTTTACAGACATTTAATTGACTTGAGTAATATAAAAAAAAGCACTTTCAACATAAATTTTAGACTTTTATAAGTCTATAAGAAACAAACTGATAACAATTTTTTTTCAGAAGCAGTAATCCGGTATTTAAAGGACGATTAATAATTCTGTAAATGTGATAGATTTTTAAATTTCCTTGTCTGTGATTTTGCATATACATAAAAAATTACTACAGGGCATCAACTACTTCTAGTTTTAAGGTGAAATATTTGTTTAAATGATTTCAATAGTTAATCGATATTTCAATAATAAAGACTTAATTTTTAAACTTTTCTTACTTGAATCATCCCAGAACCAGTTCGTGGACCCAAATTCTCCAATCGCCAAACGTTGAAATAATGTTGGACGGTTCTATACGTAGGGTTAATTCTCGAGTTGTGCTAACATTTCAACTGTGAAATTTTCTTGCATCTGCAGAATGCTTTCGTGATATTTGCTCGATTCTGCAATACCCATTCCTGTTGTAATTAGAGAACGGGGAAATTTAAATAAATAGAAAATAATTTTAATTTATATCTAATATAATATAACTAAATCAACACAATGTATTGTCAAACCAAAAATTATTTCAATTTAGTATATGGTGATTCTCTGCAAATCCATTTTCACATTGGAAATGGAAGGAAAAAAAACAATGTCAGAAGTTTCTAATTTTTTGTAGCATGATACTAGAAAAGGCACTTGATTGCAAAAAAATAGCAGTCCTACTTAATATTATAAAATACTATCATTACTTTATTTATTACTAGAATGTGGGAATGATCACAGTGAGGGAATGACACTTTTTATGAAAAACATATTTTAAATAATAATTTTAACAAAAATTTTGTCCAAAAAATTAACATCTGCTTTCTCAAGTCACAGGAGGGTTGAGTTTTTTTTTAACAATTTTACATATTGGGTAGTCATGACTCTTTTACAAAACTCTTTCGTAAGCTCTCTCACAAGTTCTTATACTGTCATTTCTAAATTCATTTTTTCTAGCTTCGTTGCTGATTTTTCTTTTTACATAAATGTACATGCAACTTCTTTTCCCACACATGATAACTATTATAAAAGAATACAGCAATATAAATTTTAATAAATTTATAAAGATATTTTAATTTAGCACAGTATGTTATTTACTAAAAATTTAAATAATTTAAGCATTTAATTGTGATATTAAACAAATTTCCATACATTAAATGATGTTACAACAAAACAATTACAGTGGTTTGTTGTTTCCATACGATAATTTTACATTCAATTTAAACGATATTAATATTGAATCCATTATTGAAAACTTTTGTCTTCTAATGTTTGAAATCAAACATACTTTGTTCAGTTAGTGCCAGTTTTTCCAGGATAAGTAAGTCAATCACTGATTGTTTTTTAAAATATAACAAAATTCAAGAAAAAATAATAGAACCATTCCCTCATAGGCTGGTGCACCAAAAGTGGGAGGTCAAAAAGAGATGCGGTGTGTGGGTGGGGCGTGATTTTTTTTTTTGTAAATGGACTATATTATTGGATTTTAGCGTCATTATTGATTAAATGACCTTCTCTAAAAAAATTCGCGACACGACCTCAAAATCAGGCGGATATTGCATTAGAGTCCTCCTTCCAATTCAAAGTTCAATTTCAATTCTCATGAAATAACAACATGAGAAAAATAAAGCAGCTTACCTATTAAATTAATTCTTCTTTTCACTAAGCACAAGTGAATCGATCCAATGAGTAATAGTCGCCTTGACGTGCTCCCAAACACACACAGAGAAAGCAGGTCAGTTATAAATTTATTTATTTGATATTATGTTATACAATATACATCCGTATTATAGAATAGAAGAAAACTGACCTGCGACTTTTGTTTCTTAAATTGTTCTATTACCTTTTGTAAGTCAATATTTTACAGTATTTTCGATCTTCAAAACAGCAAGTGCAGAAAACCTCATAGGCGACACATACTATTTCTAGGTATGATTTTAAGATCCATAAGCATGAAAAACTTCTAGCACATGATGTAGTTGAGACAGATATCACAAGGAAGGCCGGATTAGTTTTGTCAAGTATGGAAATAATAGAAATATGTATATCACAGAGTTCCTTTTCAACAAGAAAATTGCATCTCTTCCTCAGTTCTGTTATCGCCGTGGATATTTCTGGCAAAGAGTCGATGTATTTTTTGTACATTTTATGAAAAATTTGTATCTCCCCCTTTATTTTTTTCCATATCAAGATAATATGTTTCAGAGACTTTTTGAACTGATGCAATTTTTATGATCTTTGATGAATTGGAACATGTTACATCTTTTAGAGATTGAAAAATCTCCAACTCACTTTCTTTGAACCTTTCGTTTGTGTTTAAAGCAGCATCTATAACTGGAAAAGCAATTTACGTTCAATAGAACGATTTAATACTTTGTGACATGCTGAAGGAACTGCCGCCTATTTCCGAAGAGACCTTTCTAGAGCGTGGAAGTTTTGGAGAAGTTAACGATTTTGCTTCACAAATATCGTCAACATATATCACAACTTTTCAAAAAAATCTTCACTTCGGAATTCATGCAAACATTCTTTTGTTGCATTAACCAGTTCTTTAACTATTAAAAAAATTAGCGATTTTGATTGCAAAGCTTTTGAAAGCGTATCTGTAGTTTCCAAAACTCTTTGGATCAGAAGTAGACAAAAAATGAATTGGAAACTTTCGATATTATTCAGCAAAGCTTCAGCTTGGAATCCATTTTTCGATGGATCGTTAATTTTGAACTTTGAAAAGTGAGGGGGCAAGGCCCTTTTACTTTTGCAAGTGAGGGGGCAGTTGCCCCCCCGGACGAGCCGCCTATGCATTCCCTCACTTAGGCATCATTCTCTCATGCGAGGGAATGACAAAATTAACATTATACGCTTCTGAAATTAGTACACATAAACAATTTTTTGCAAAATAATACATATTCTCAAATTATCCCTTAAGGGAAAATTAAATCACCCAAAAATACATTTTTAGGAAATAAATTAACTTTATAAATTTAAGTGAGAGAATGATACCATCTTGACAATTACCCAATCTGGCTAAAAATTGTTATCAAGACAGACAAGAGCATCTGCTCAGTGCATGTGCACTGCTTTTAACTGCAGTTGTCCCATCTGCCTGGAAATTCTTTAATTTATGAGTGAGGAAATTATTTGAAATATGAATTTCAAACTTTTTGTCAAATAAAAATTACATATAAAGACCAAAAAAATAATTTAATGCCTAGAAATAATGCTTCATGTGTTCATTTTAAAACATAAAAGTCAGAAAAGTGAAGTATAATTATTTCAGTGTGAAATAATATATTTTGTATTTTCAAGTGGTAAGGGTTTTGAGTGAGGGAATGACATTTCAGAGGATCAAAAATTTTTTAAAGATATATTTTTCAATTAATTCCTTATTTTTATGAGCTAATATAATAAAACCATGTCTGAGCTGTATATATGTGGTTAAAAATATCAACTTTTCTGTTGAAAATATTAAATTATCCATCAGTTTCATCAAAATTCTATTCTATTTGCAGAGAAACGCCCACATATTAATTAGTTATGCAATCAAAATTCATCAGGACAACATACCATCATTGAAATACTCCACAAAAGTCTCTCGACATTCATAGCTGGGAAGAAATCTTAAAGTCTCTGAAGTTTCCAAACTATGATTGTGGGCTTCAGACTTACATATAACAGCAAATAATCCTCTCTGAAAAGAATGAGAAAACAAGTCGTAAGCAATTAGGGGGAAAGATATTAGAAATAAACATGACAAGAAATGTACATTGAATACTAACCAATCTAAGATCATGTCAATTACGGACAACTCCTATTCTCATTTTTGGTCTTTAATAATATGATATTGTATATGAAATACAATCTCTAACACAAAAGGAGGCAAATTAAACTGGGTATAAATTTAAAACTAATAATTCTCATTAAAAAAGAAAACTCTAATGAAATGTGATAGGGTAGATTCTCCAGTTTTGGCCACATTTGATCTGTTTTTCCAATAATTAACCAGTAATTTCAAATTAGCCAATAATAAACATTCGAACACTTTAAGCAATCCTTATTTTACTATTTTAAATCTGATTGGTTCATTTTTCTCAAACATGTGACTTGTAAAAAAATTAAATGCATGATTCTGTATTGTATACTCACAACTGTTAAGGTTTTTGTTAAGGAACAAGTATTTGCAGTTTTTCATCATAAAGCTCTCAGAATTAAATGATTAATATAAAACTAATTGCCTTAAGTTTTATGGAGGTAAGCTTTCTTTTTATTCTGATTTCATATCAAATGTAATTATTTTTAAGATTAAATGGATGGTGGCCAAAACTGGTACATTAAATTTACTATATGTGCCAGTTTTGACCACATAACTTCATTATTGTGTTTTTAGCTATTACAAAAATTTAAGAATATCTGGATGAAATAAAATCAATTAATTTAGTTTTGTTTCTAAAATAAAAGCAACTAACTTAATTTTATTCCTAAAATAAAAGCAACTGATTTAGTTTTGTTTCCAAAATAAAAGTAACTGATCTAGTTTTGTTTCTAAAATAAAAGTAACTGATTTAGTTTGGTTTTCATTTTACATAGTAATGGCTCCAATTAAAAGTAAGAAGACAGGTAGCATTTCCATAAAAAAATTTTGTTACCATCTAAAGTTGGTAATGCAGTTAAGGGCATTCAAAATGGAATGTCAAAAACATCTCCATTTTGAATGTTTACTTCACATTTATGTTAGAAAATTTCAACTTGAGGAACCAGACTCGAGTAATGAGGAATATTCTTTTATATGCTCTATTCTTTTATATTGCTCTAATTTTAAAAATGATTCTGATGAATTTGATTAATGTTGCAATTAAAAATTATGAAAATACATATTTGTGGATATTGTTAGTGAGTATAATAATGCAAATTCTTGATTTTTAAGATTTTTTAAAAAAATCTATGCTTTTGCAATACAAGTTTATTCATCTCCCCATTTTTTGTTTCATATTTTATCAAAAAAAATTATGCAAGTATATATAGTTTGTATTTTATCAATCAAATTAAATTATTGTTTTCTGCATTCCTGTTTCTTTTTTAAAAAACTGAAATCTGCAGCTAAAATCAGCTTAGGTAAACTTTATTACATATCTTTATAAATTCCTCAAAAAAATCATATTTAAAATAACAGAAAATAATGTACTAAAATATATATTGCATAAAAATTATTTATTTTTACTTAAAATTCATTAAAATGTCTGTCAAAAGTATAATATTAGTGTGGCCAAAACTGGTGCAAATGGTGTTAATTTATTTTAAAATTCATAACTCAAAATCTAAAATTTTCTTCAGAAAAATTTTATAACTAGCAGAAAGCCAATAAAATTTGTTAAAGGATAGTATAAGTATGATTTAATATGCTTTAAACAGTCACCCACTGTGAAATTTCCATTTCAAATTTTCTCTTAAGGTGGCCAAAACTGGAGCATCTATCCTATAATAAATATTGTGAATAAATTCCAAATTATTTTGTGTTTAAAATTTATTAGTGATATTACAAATAATCAGAAGTATTATATTTTTGTAAATGATTGACGAGTTTTGGAAAATTCACTCACTGCATGGAATTTTAACTATAGTTTGAGACAATTTTTAAGATAATTCACATTCCATTCAACCTAATCATATACAGTTCAATCTTAACTAACCTTAGCATATTCATCCCTTTTCCTTATAATCTTGGTATCCAACTTGACTTTAATGGTGATAGTAGCTGGGCAATTTGAGTTCGAGATTCTTATCTTGTTCTGGCTACTAGGAAATTTTATTGAGAACTGTAGTGACATACGCTGCTGACTGAAATATAATGATTTTAATTATAAATAACAGCTGATACATCAATTAAATATAAAGCATTGAATAATTATTTTACTACTATAATAGCCGAATGCTTACATTCAGATGGATTTGAATGTCGAAGATTCCATTTGGTTGGTATTTCTACCATATTTCGGCTATCAAGCTTTGAGCTGTCGGATATATTCTTCAAATTAGATCGACTGATAGTATTTTCCGAATCTGTTTGTATAACTTCATTTCGAAAAGAAGGAAGTTCTGAATTCCTTTGAAGAGCCATAATGTGCTGCACAGAGAACAAGTAGTCGTAAAACACAAATCCCAAGAAGCTGACCGGCAAAAATGATAAAGTCTTCTTAAAGATCTTATTGGTCGTCAATCAGATTCGTCGTAGTTAGTTCGGACTCCAACTGGAGAGGGAATGTTTATATGCTGCCGGGACGTAGTCTTTGAAGAGGGAGCATCGTTACAAAAGCATAAAGTCGTTTCCCTGAGATGCTACTGGCGACAACAATTGCGACCATTTTTGCGACAAAAGGAATTCCTCTAGAAGCACCTCGAACTTTCAACATGTTTCTATGGTTTCATGAACTTTCTAAAGATTATGCTTCACTTCCTACAATTAAGTCACTTCCTGTTGAAAAGTATAAAGGCAAGCTCCAAGCCACATGAAGATCAGTTGATTTGATCTGCAAGCAAGCTGGTGAGCTAATAAAGAAAACCTTTGAGGCTGTGTTGAGATTTAATGCTAACCTATTACGAATTTTACAAGTGCTGTTTTAATATTTGTAGTGTTTCTTTTCGCTTAGAATACCTGTAAAATAAGATCTTTATTTTTGTAATCTGCTTATTGGACTGCATTCCGTACACCCACAAGAGCATAGATTTGTCTAGTCAAAAGCACGTTATGTATTGTTACAGTCTATGGAAGAGCTCGCTTCCCAGCAATGCAAGTCTTATGGTTGGGAAGAGTTTGCTACAGGTGGAAGCATGTGGAGGACCTCAGCGACTCTTCGTGGCACGAATGACCTTGTCGACAAATGATTATCTCCGAAAATTCATCCCTTTTCTCAAATATTTCTATTAGGGGCCGAGATCTAGGCTTTTCCTACAGGAAAATTCCCATGCTGACGTCAGATTGCCTATCGGGAGAGTATAAGACCGCGTTTGGATCACGGTAGCTCTTTTGATCGACTGGCTTTACTATGCTTTGAAGCGTAGTCTTCGGAGTTCTATCCGCTGTGTGAGCTTAAAATTTACCGAAGTAGAGGAAAGCTGACGGGGTGACGTAGTGAATGTATACACTAACTGGCGAGTTTGGAGGAACTCGTTTGGCTCGAAAGCGGGGTTTCGAGCACTATGGTTCAGTAAACGTGAATGAGCCATTTTCATTTTCAGTCACGTTTGTTGGGAGTGTTGCTGAAACAGCAATGTTAAATTCTGTAATCCTCAATGTGATGTGTACGATTTTATATGTGAATTTTATCTTACATCACATACAAAATGAAGTTTTAGTTCGGCAGATTCTATGATTAAATATATAAATGAATTATGAGTGAGCGATTGAACGAGTCGAAGTTTTCCTGAGGATTCGAATCGAAGGGACTACGAATAGATTGTCATCTTGAGTTTAAACTCCTACGATATTATATATTGATTCTAGCAGTGACAAACAATTCCCACTGAGATTTGAGGATCGTTCAGTTGATTGTCTTTTTGACTATTTCGCCTTTGAATCAAAAAAAATCAAGTGTTGATTTCCGGGTAATTTCTTCGGGCCAAACGTTTTTTCGCCAGATTTTGGAATCAATGACACTTTTTGGCTTGAGTATAATAAAAGATAGAGGTTATTATTCAGAATTGAAAAAAAGCTGTCTGAATCATGGAGGGTATCGTTTTTTTTAAGTCGAATTCTGAATGTTGGAGAGATGCTATAGGTAGAAGTATTGGATTACAAGTGGCGGACTGGGTCGAAAATGAAATAGTTTGCCAGGAGTCGTGAGAGGACCACACATATCTACAATCATAACATTAATATATATATATATATATATATATATATAAATTATTAAATATATAATTATATATATATCATATGTATATATAATAATCTCACTTAATTTTACTTTAAATTTAAGTATTATATATTTTAAAATCTTGTACAATGAGTAATATTCTAAAGTCACTTTTCCTTATACTCCCAGTTTCTGTTTATTTCCCACGCTAGGGTATGTTAAATCATGCGTTTTGGCATACGCCATTACTAAGAATATTTTAATCGTCCGCGCCAGCATTAAATCACGAATCAGACCACTTGTTCGCTCATGTTTTCACCTACATTACGTAATTTAACTAAAAATAGCTAATATTCCCTTTCATTGATGAAGTGTCTATATATTAATCCCTTTATTATCAAGAGAATGAAGGATTTTCGCTCTTTGACGGAACTTTTACGAGATGTGCGCACATTCCGCCACTCTCCCATAATAAATAAAACAGTTAATAACTCGGCTTGTTCCTTATTTGACGACTACAGACAACGGACATATTTATGTATATATTTTTATTATATATAAATATATTTTAAATCAATAATCTATTCCTAATCTAAAAGATATGTTGTAAAGTTATATTATTAATTAATTTAGTTATTTCACACAATCACTGGAAGTAACAAATATAAATTCAAATTTATGATTGAATGTTAAAAATTCTGTGAAATAACTATATGGTTCCGAAATTGTAGCGATGCACACATCCAATAAAAAATGTTTCTAAGCAAACTTAGAAATAAAAATGACAAACTATCACCACAATTTAATGCTTTTAAAGAACACCTGTTACTGTTAAGACTGCAACGTAAAAGAGCATGAAATCCACTAGATTAAGAGCAAGTCAACAAGGTTTAATTCCTAGAATAATGGTCTCAGTGGTTTGATTAAAAATACAAAAATTACCTTTATACAATTAATTTCAGACAAGCTTTAAGTAATTTTAAACATTTCTATTAATCAATCCTCAATATCTTTATTTATAGAATGGGACATTTTTAATTATAAAACAATGGATGTAAAAACTTCAAATAGGTTATTAGAAAAAAATTACGAAGGAAAGGTCTATTGAACTCCTTCCTTTTTACTTTAAATTTCCACAAATATCTCATTTATCATTTATAATGCCGTATAAGTATAAGTTATAGTTTTAATAAAACATATTAAAAAACATTATTTATTTAAGTTTACATTAACTTTATTCTACTTAAAATTAGTTCTTTTCTTCCAGTAAGCAAAATCTTTATCATAATTTCTATATAATACTCATCTTAAAAGACTTAGTTGGTACAGTGGAAAAAATATGCAATTTACAAATGCATGTTTCATTAAAAAATAAATAATGATCAGATTTAAATCAACATTTTTATCATCATTATTTAATGATTGTGTAGAAGAGTTAAATCGTGTTTTTTTAGACAATCAAAATTACTATAAGAGACAACAGTCTTCTCGGTGTTTAAAAAAAAAAAATGCGATGGAATTCACTGCACAAACTGAATTCCCATTAATTATTATTATGTACACGACATTCAAATGAAGTATATATTTTATTTGCTCTGAACATTTGAAAATCTTATTTTATTTTATCGTGAACATCCGTAGTAATTTATATATTTGCAAAACTTTCTAGAAATATTAAAACAATCATGTTTCGTGCAATAAAACATGTTTCTAATAATTTGTTAAAAACAATAAATTAATTGATTTTAATTTTAATAAATTCGATTATTTTGTAACTACGACTGGTGCAGGTTCCCTCTTTGGGAACAATCAGTTTAATCGGCTTAAAGGCCGGCCCCCGACTTTCAACAACAAAAAATAAGTTGGCGAATTTAAGTTTTTGATATAAAATGGTCGACAATTAATAAAGGTAGACAGGTCGGTTGGTAGTCAAATGCGATTAGTGTTGAATATTACAAAAGCAATGTAAAATGAAATGATAATTTTAGCTTACCTCTCAAAATGTTTTTCGCTGTTTTTTCTTATACGCTACGTATCATACTTTCCTACTAAAAAGCAGAAATAACACTTTTCTCACCATTATTTTCCATGAAAGACAGACCAATAAGACAGGTCCTTTCACTCTTCTAAACGCAAACGCACAAAAGAAAATGAGTCATAAATGTCATTTGGTGTCCACCAGCTGATTAGGGTGGGCTGATTTCCACCCATGCTTGTGAATTTACTTGTTGGTAAAATGAAACTACAAAAAAAAGAAAAGAAAAAACCGCATTATAGCCATCTCTCACAAGAACCGCAATCTATCTGCACAAGGAGGCAATTCTTTCCAGGGGCTTCCAGAGCCAGCAAGGTAACGAGTTTTGCGACTCAATTTTCAAAGAAGAGATGCCCCGTTTCAATGCCCCGAAGAGTTGCTGGTGAAACATCTGTAAATGATCAGGTTCAAGGGGAAGTGGACAGAACGCGTTCTACCGCCCTGGTTCCTACGGAGCGGATGTTCGACCACCCGCTGTTTGACTGGGTCCGAATTACGACGGCGTAAATCCCTAAAACGGGTGTCGAGAAAACTATGGACCTTGGGGAAAGGGCTATTTTGTTTATGTGTTTGAGAGGAGTTCTTCTTTGCTTCTCTGCCACACACTTTCTGGGGGAGCCCAAATTGTCTTCTGTTTAAAGGGGCCCACTTTATCAGGGCAAACTGGCAGCCTAATGATCCGCCACTGTGGATTACATCTTAATTTCAAAGGCAGCAGTGAACTTGCCAATGATTTTCTTAAGCAGTTGGCGTAAAATTAAATTATATTTTCCTTTCTTGAATGTAGAAGCTGTAGCTTCTATTGTAGCTCAAAATTTATTTTATTCTCATCTATAAAAGTGCATGCATCTGTCAGTTATTAAGGGGAAAAATTAAAATAGAATGTTTTCTACCCTGTTCTATGAATGTCAACAAGGTTGTTGCGAGTAGTTTTATCGTGGAAAAGAAATGTCTTCCAAAGTAGTACTTTTACGGTCCTTGGCAGATGCAAATCTGAAACTTCACCTATTCCAGATTTCCTTTGCTAGTTCTTAAAAAAGAAGTTGTTGTAATTCTCTTTATAAAGTCCCTGACCAAATGTTATGCTCTTCTAAAAAGGTAGCTCATGTCTCCTACATTTCTGATGGTGACGTGCCTTCTAGATTCATTCTCCCAAAACTACTATAAAATTTGTCCTATGCATTCCTAAAATCTGTATGCTCTTTGCTGCCATATCCTATCTTACAAATCCTCATATAAACCATCTATTATCGGAAGTAAAATCCCAGAGGTGGGGACAACAGGGGAATAGGGGTAAATGTTTAAAAACTTAGCGAAGTAGGAAAATCTACATCTTAAGTGAGAGAAAATGTACTCCAAGTGACGGTGGAATTAACATCTTCAGAAGGTAGCTGCAAGTAATGTAAAACAGAAGTTCTCCTGGTTTGATTCCCAGAGAAGTAGTCGTCTTTTCTTATTTCCTAAGACTGATTTCTGGTCCATTTCCTGTCTTCAATCTTCTGGTGTTGAACCTCAAATCGTTTTTAGTATACAAGAAATACTATTGATTTGGAGAGCAATATCAAGCAAAGAAATGGTGGAGAGGTGCAATTTCTAAATTATCACTGAAGTGTAAAACATGTCAAGTCATTTATCTCACAACCTTTATTCCAAACACTTAGAAACTTCAGATTGTTCTTTGATGCAGCATAGTTCAGGAAATTGTTTATCCTAGAGAATGATGTTTGAATACTTATAAGACTAAGGGGATCTTTTTCCTACCACAAACGCAAATTAATCAAGTCAAACTTCACAAGTGTCACCTCGTATGATATTGAAATAGTTCAT